>WPIO01000278.1:102500-139895 GCA_009760855.2 Cristatella mucedo | reverse complement strand
TAGAGGTAGAGAGAGAGAGATAGAGTTAGGGAGGCGAGATAGCGTTAGGGGGAGTTATGGGGAGAGTTCCATATGGAGACAGTTTAGTAGTGTTAAAGCTAGAGTAGAACATAGGAATTTTTACGCCTAGAAGAGACGCGTATAGCAAAATAGGGCTTTTTAAGGGTGGGAAAGAAGTCCCCCAGTCAGAGGGGAAGGGTCCCCCAGGAAGAGTCATAGATATAGAGTTTAGGAGAAGCGAGATGTTAGAGTTCCAGAGAACCCTGTGTTGTAGAAGAGAGGAGTAGAGAGAGAGAGAGAGAGCGTTAGATAAGAGAGTTTAGAAAGAGTTAGATTAAGAGAGCTAGAGCTAGGAGCTAGCGTAAGATAGCTAGGAGAGAGCGAACTAGAGTAGGTGTGAGTTAGTCAGAGAGCTAAAAAGTTAGGTCAGAGAGAGGTAAATAGAAGTCAAAGAGAGAAGGAGAGAGGTTCAAGATCAGGATCGATCTAGCAAGGTGTCGAGGAGCAGAGCTTAGAACGAAGTCAGAGAGAGCTAGAGAGATACAGAGTAGGAGACTGGCGCAGGAGAACAGGGATCAGGAAAGAATGCCGCACGGAGTTGAGAGTGTCAGAGAGACAAGGAATCGAGTTAGAGTCAGAGAGCGAGTGGTTGAGTGGAGCTAGTGTGTTGTACGAAGCTATGAAATTTGAGTCAGAGTATAGAGGCGAGTTTATATACAGGATCGAGTAGCCAGTCGTTTTAGCGGTCCGGAGAGAGAGCTAGATTCTCAGTCAAGAGAGTCTAAAAAGTTAGAGTCAGAGAGGAAGATTGTAGAGTCAAATAAGAGTAGAGGGGAGCGCCGTTAGAGGAGAGAGAGAGAATTAGAGCAGAATGAGGATTGAGTGAGTTTAGAGAGAGAGAGTTAGAGAGCGCGAGTTAGAGCGAGAGTTAGAGAGAGAGTTAGGGAGAGAGCTAGCTAGTTAGGGGGGCAGGATAGTCACAGGGAGAGTTAGAGTTAGAGCTAGAGTAGGGGCGATAGATAGCTAGAGAGAGAGAAACTAGTAGTTGCAGGTGGAGAGCTTCAGGAAGGGGAGATTAGAGGGAGAGTCAAGTTAGGGAGAGATCTAGAGTCTAGTAGCTAGAGCTAGAGTAAGTAGATGGATAGCTAGAGAGAGAGAGAACTAGAGTTAGGTGGAGAGTCAGAGGAGAAGGTCAGAGTCATAGATATAGAGTTAGAGAGAGTTTAGAGTTAGAGTGAGAGAGCTAGTGTTAGAGTCAGAGAGAGAGTTAGCGAGAGAGAGATAGAGCGCAGAGGGATAGTCAGGGGGCGGAGAGGAGTCAGAGAGGAGAGTTAGAGAGTTAGGAGAGAGAGTTAGGAGAGTTATAGAGAGAGGGATAGAGAGAGAGTTAGATTAAGAGAGCTAGAGCTAGAGTGAGAGAATAGAGTTTAGGGGGAGAGAGTCATAGGGAGAGTTTAGAGCTAGAGTAAGATAGATAGCTAGAGAGAGAGAGAGAGAGAGAGAGAGAGGGTTAGAGAGAGAGAGAGAGAGAGAGAGAGAGAGAGAGAGAGTTAGAGAGAGAGAGAATAGAGTGAGAGAGAGAGTTAGAGAGAGAGTTAGGGAGAGAGCTAGAGTTAGGGAGAGAGTCACAGGGAGAGTTAGAGTTAGAGCTAGAGTAAGATAGATATCTAGAGAGAGAGAGAAACTAGAGTTAGGTGGAGAGTCAGAGGGAGGGTCAGAGTCATAGATATAGAGTTAGAGAGAGAGAGAGTTAGAGAGAGAGAGAGAGAGAGAGAGAGATAGAGTTAGGGGGAGAGTCAGAGAGAGAGTTAGAGAGATAGAGATAGAGTCAGAGAGAGAGTTAGGAGAGAGTCAGAGAGAGAGTTAGAGAGAGAGAGATAGAGAGAGAGTTAGATTAAGAGAGTTATAGAGAGAGATAGAGAGAGAGTTAGATTAAGAGAGCTAGAGCTAGAGTTAGAGAGAGAGATAGAGTTAGGGAGAGAGCTAGAGTTAGGGGGAGAGTCATAGGGAGAGTTAGAGTTAGAGCTAGAGTAAGATAGATAGCTAGAGAGAGAGAGAACTAGAGTTAGGTGGAGAGTCAGAGGGAGGGTCAGAGTCATAGATATAGAGTTAGAGAGAGAGAGTTAGAGTCAGAGATCTAGTGTTAGAGAGAGAGCTAGAGTTAGAGTCAGAGAGAGAGTTAGCGAGAGAGATAGAGTTAGAGATAGAGTTAGGGAGAGAGAGTTAGATTAGGAGAGCTAGAGCTAGAGTTAGAGTCAGAGAGAGAGAGTTAGAGTCAGAGAGAGAGAGTTAGAGTTAGAGTCAGAGAGAGCTAGAGTCAGAGAGAGAGCTAGAGTCAGTCAGAGAGCTAAAGTTAGAGTCAGAGAGAGAGAGAGCTAGAGTCAGTCAGAGAGCCAAAGTTAGAGTCAGAGAGAAAGGTCGAGTTAGAGTCAGAGAGCTGGTGTTAGAGAGCTAGTGTTAGAGAGCTAGTGTTAGAGAGCTAGTGTTAGAGAGAGAGCTAGAGTTAGAGTCAGAGAGCCAGAGTTAGAGTCAGAGAGAGATAGTTAGAGTCAGAGAGAGAAAGAGTTAGAGTCAGAGAGAGAGCTAGACTCAGTCAGAGAGCTAAAAAGTTAGAGTAAGAGAGAGAATTAGAGTCAGAAATGTAGAGTGAGAGAGTTAGAGAGAGAGAGAGTTAGAGAGAGAGAGAGTTAGAGAGAGAGAGTTAGAGAGAGAGTTAGAGAGAGAGTTAGAGAGAGAGTTAGGGAGAGAGCTAGAGTTAGGGGGAGAGTCACAGGGAGAGTTAGAGTTAGAGCTAGAGTAAGATAGATAGCTAGAGAGAGAGAGAACTAGAGTTAGGTGGAGAGTCAGAGGGAGGGTCAGAGTCATAGATATAGAGTTAGAGAGAGAGAGAGTTAGGGAGAGATAGAGAGAGAGATAGAGTTAGGGGGAGATCTAGAGCTAGAGCTAGAGCTAGAGTAAGATAGATAGCTAGAGAGAGAGAGAACTAGAGTTAGGTGGAGAGTCAGAGGAAAGGTCAGAGTCATAGATATAGAGTTAGAGAGAGTTAGAGTTAGAGTGAGAGAGCTAGTGTTAGAGTCAGAGAGAGAGTTAGCGAGAGAGATAGAGTCAGGGGGAGAGTCAGAGAGAGAGTTAGAGAGTTAGAGAGAGAGAGTTAGGAGAGTTATAGAGAGAGGGATAGAGAGAGAGTTAGATTAAGAGAGCTAGAGCTAGAGTGAGAGATAGAGTTAGGGGGAGAGAGTCATAGGGAGAGTTAGAGCTAGAGTAAGATAGATAGCTAGAGAGAGAGAGAGAGAGAGAGAGAGAGAGAGAGAGAGAGTAAGAGAGAGAGAGCTAGAGAGAGAGAGAGAGAGATAGAGTTAGGGAGAGAGCTAGAGTTAGGGGGAGAGTCACAGGGAGAGTTAGAGTTAGAGCTAGAGTAAGATAGATATCTAGAGAGAGAGAACTAGAGTTAGGTGGAGAGTCAGAGGGAGGGTCAGAGTCATAGATATAGAGTTAGAGAGAGCGAGAGTTAGAGAGAGAGAGATAGAGAGAGAGATAGAGTTAGGGGGAGAGTCAGAGAGAGAGTTAGAGAGAGAGAGAGAGAGAGAGAGAGAGAGAGTTAGGAAGAGAGTCAGAGAGAGAGTTAGAGAGAGAGATAGAGAGAGAGTTAGATTAAGAGAGTTATAGAGAGAGATAGAGAGAGAGTTAGATTAAGAGAGCTAGAGCTAGAGTTAGAGAGAGAGAGATAGAGAGAGGGAGAGAGCTAGAGTTAGGGGGAGAGTCATAGGGAGAGTTAGAGTTAGAGCTAGAGTAAGATAGATAGCTAGAGAGAGAGAGAACTAGAGTTTAGGTGGAGAGTCAGAGGGAGGGTCAGAGTCATAGATATAGAGTTAGAGAGAGAGAGTTAGAGTCAGAGATCTAGTGTTAGAGAGAGAGCTAGAGTTAGAGTCAGAGAGAGAGTTAGCGAGAGAGATAGAGTTAGAGATAGAGTTAGGGAGAGAGAGTTAGATTAGGAGAGCTAGAGCTAGAGTTAGAGTCAGAGAGAGAGAGTTAGAGTCAGAGAGAGAGAGAGTTAGAGTCAGAGAGAGCTAGAGTCAGAGAGAGAGCTAGAGTCAGTCAGAGAGCTAAAGTTAGAGTCAGAGAGAGAGAGAGCTAGAGTCAGTCAGAGAGCCAAAGTTAGAGTCAGAGAGAAAGGTCGAGTTAGAGTCAGAGAGCTGGTGTTAGAGAGAGAGCTAGAGTTAGAGTCAGAGAGCTAGAGTTAGAGTCAGAGAGCTAGAGTAAGAGTCACAGAGCTAGAGTTAGAGTCAGAGAGCTAGTGTTAGAGAGAGTTAGGGAGAGAGCTAGAGTTATGGGGAGAGCTAGAGCTAGAGTTAGAGAGAGAGACAGGGATAGAACGAGACAGATAGAGATAGAACGAGATAGAACGAGAAAGAACGAGAAAGAACGAGATAGAACGAGATAGAACGAGATAGAACGATAGAGAACGAGAGTTAGAGAAAGAGCGAGAGTGCGAGAGAGGAACGGGAGTTACAGGGAGTGGGAAAGCGAGAGGGAACGATCGACAATGAGATTTAGAGTGAGAGAGGTTGGGAGCGAGAGAAAGCGAGAGAGATAGAGAACGAAAGCAAGAGCGCGAGAGCGAGTGTGAGAGAGCGAAAGAGAGCGAGAAAGCGAGAGAGCAAGTGAAGAGTGCGAGGGAGCAAGAGAGTGACAAAGAAAGAGAGCGAATGATAGAGAGCGAGTAAGAGAGAGCGAGTAAGAGAGAGCGAGTAAGAGAGAGCGAGTAAGAGAGAGAGAGAGAGTTAGAGAGAGCGTAGGAGCAAGAGAGAGCGAGAGAGGAAGAGAGAGACCGCGAAAAAGAGAGAAAACGAGATCAAAAAAGAGAGTGTGAGATATAGCTAGATAGAGAGCGAGTGAGAGAGAGCGAACGACAGAGTGGGAGCGTTGCGAGAGTAAACGGGAGAAAGAGAGTGAGAAAGAGCAAGAGGTTGCAAAAGCGAAAAAGCGAGAGATAGAGAGAGAGAGCAAGAGTGAGTGAGAGCCAGAGAAAGAGAGCGAGAAAGAGAGCGGGGAGAGAGAGCGAGAGAGAGCAAGAGAGAAAGTGAGTAAAGTAAGCCTAGTGATAGAGAGTGAGAGAGAGAGAGAGAGTAAGCGAGAGTGTAAGAGAGAAAGTGGGACAGAGTAAGCGAGAGGGAATGAGCGAAAGAGATAAAGAGAGCGAGAGGTGGGGAGCAAAAGAAAGTGAGAGAAAGAGAGGGTGAGCGAGAGAGGGAGCGAGAGATAGTGAAAGAGAGCGAAAGGTAGAGCGATGGAGATAGGGAGAGCGTGAGAGGGCGAGTGAGGGTGAACGAGTAAGAAAGAGCGACCAAGGTAAAGAGAACGAGAGAGAGCTGGAGATAAAGGGAGAGCGAAAGAGAAAAAGAAAGCGGGTAAGAGAGAGTGAAAGAGCGAGAGCTAGAGACAGAGAGAGAGTTAAAGAGAGAGCGAAAGCGAGACTGAAGGAGATAGGGCAAGAGAGATTGAGATAAAGAGAGATATAGAGAAAGAAGAGATAGATATAGAGAAGAAGAAGATATAGAAAGAGATAAAGAAAGAAGAGATAGAGAGAAAGCGAGAGAGACCCAGAGAGTAAGAGAGCGCGAGAGTGAAAGAGAGAGCGAGTGAGAGAGCCAGCGAGTTAGAGAGACAACGAGAGAGAGAGAGAGAGAGAGAGAGAGAGAGAGAGCAAGAAAGAGAGAGCAAGAGACAGAAAGCGAAAGAGAAAGCAAGAGCGTTGGAGAGCGAGAGAGAGCGAATGCAAGGGCGGGACAGCAAGAGAAAGTAAGAAAGAGAGAGCGAGAGACTAGGCGAGATGCAGAGAAACAGAGAAAGCAAGAGAGAGTGAGTGAGAGTGAGTAGTAGAGAGCGAGTGTGCAAAAGCGAGCGAGAGAGAGCGAGACAGAGAGATCGACAGCGACAGAGAGGGCCAGTGAGAGAGTAACAGAGAGAGCAAGATAGAGAGAGAGAGACCGAGAAAGAGAGCAGAAGGGAGAGATATAGCAAGAGAGACAGAAAGAGAGAACGAGAAAAAGAGATTGAGAGGAAGAGGGAGGGATTAAGAGCGAGATAAAGCGAGGGAGAGAAAGAGCGAAATTAAGAGCGAGAGAGAGAAAAATAGAGTGAGAAGAGCAAGAGAGAGCCAGAGAGAGAGAGAGAGAGAATTGGAGTAATAGAGAGAAAAAGAGAGAAAGTGAGATTTAGAGAGAGCGAGTAAAAGAGTGACTAAGAGAGAGCGAATAAGGCAGAGCGTGAGAGCAAGAGAGAGTGAGAGAGCGACAGAAAGCGGGACATAGCGAGAGAGCAACAGAGAGCGCGCGAAAGAGAGAGATAGCGAGAGAGTGAGCGAGATAGAGAGAAACAGAGACAGAGAGCAAGAGAGTGAGAGAGAGATAGTGAGATATCGCTTCATAGAGAGCGAGTAAGAGAAAGTGAGCGAGAGAGCGAGAGCATGGTGAACGGGAGAAAAAGAGTGAGAAAGAGCGAGAGGAAGCAAGAGCGATAGAGAGCGAGAGATAGAGAGTGCGAGAGAGAGAGAGAGAGAGAGAGACAGACAGACAGAGAAAGAGGGCGAGAAAGAGAGCGAAGAGAGAGCGAGAGAGAAAGTGAGAGAAAGAGAGTAAAGGAGACCGAGAGATAAAGAGCAGAGAGAGTAAGCGAGAGAAAAAGAGAGAAAGTTAGACAGAGAAAGCGAAAGTGAGCGAAAGAGATAGAGGGAGCAAAAGAGAGAGAGAGAGAGAGAAAGACGGTAAGCGAAAGCGAGAGAGAGATAGCGATAGAGAGCTAAAGTTAGAGCGAGAGAGAGCGAGAGAGAGAGCGAGAGAGAGCGAGAGAGAGAGAGAGAGCAAGTGCGAGAGAACGAGTAGGATAGAGCAAGCGAGTGAAAGAATGCAATTTTAACAGAACGAGAGAGATAAAGCGAGAGAGACAGAGAGAGAGAGAGAGAGAGAGAGAGAGCGAAAGCAAGAGCAATGGAAAAGAAGCGAGAGACTGAGCGATATAGAGAGAAACAGAAAGACAGAGAGCAAGAGAGTGAGAGACAGTGAAATATAGCTAGATATAGAGCGAGCTAGAGAGTGCGAGCGAGAGAGAGCCAGAGCTTTGCGAGAGTGAGCGGGAGAAAGAGAGAGTGAGAAAGAGCGAGAGGAAGCAAGAGCGAGAGAAAGCGAGAGATAGAGAGAGCAAGAGTTGTGAGTGAGCGAACCAGAGAAAGAGATCGGGGAGAGAGCAAATGAGAGAACGTGAGAATAAGAGAGTAAAGGAGAGCCAGTGATAGAGAGCAAGCGAGAAAGTAAGCGAGTGTCCGAGAGAAATTGAGACAGAGAAAGCGAGAGAGAGTGAGCGTTAGTGATTGAGCGAGATAGAGCGAGCGAGAGCTAGGGAGCAAAAGAGAGAGAGAGAGAGAGAGAGAGCGAGAGATAGACCAAGAGATAGGCAGACAGAGACAACTTGTGTGAGGGAGCAAGAGAGAGAAACAGAGTAGGAGAGCGAGTAAGAGTGAGCAAGTTGAGGGAGAGCGTGAGAGCAAGAGAGAGCAATAGAGCGAGCGAGAGCGGGAGAAAGCGAGAGAGAGAGAGAGAGCGAGATTGAGAGAACGAAAGCAAGAGCAAGAGGGAATGAGCGAGAGAGTAAGCGAGAGAGAAACAGAGAGAGACAGGGAGCAAGTGAAAGAAAGTGAGATATAGATAGATAGAGAGCGAGTTAGATAGATCGAGCGAGAGCATTGCGAGAATAAGCGGGAGAATAAGAGTGAGAATGAGCGAGAGGCAGCAAGAGCGAGAGAGAGAGCGAGAGTGAGTAAGTGAGAGAGAGAGAGCGAGAGATCGAGTTAGCAAGAGTAAGTCAGAGAAAGAGAGCAAGAAATAGAGTTAGGGAGAGAGAGAGCGAGAGAAAGAACGAGACAAAGCAAAACGAGAGGTTGAGACCGAGATAGAGAGCGAGAGAGTGAGAGCGAGAGAAAGACAGCGAGAGAGAGCGGGAGAGCGAGAGTGAAAGCGAGAGCAAGAGACCGTAATTAAGAGACTGAGAGCGTGAGCGAGAGAGCGAAAGAGAGAGCGAGCGAGAGACAGAGCAACGGAGAGAGGGTTCGGGAGAGCAAGAGCAGGAGAAAGAGAAACGTGAGCAAGGGCGTAAGTATAAGCAAGAGAGGGAGAGGTCATGAGAGTGAGAGCAGGATCGAGAGCGACTGAGCAAGAACGACAAAAAGAGCGAGAACCAGAGAGAGATAGAGACCTAGAAACGGAGAGAAAGAGCGAGCGAGAGCGAGAAAGAGAAAGACCGAGGGGAAGAGAGAGCGAGACAGAAAGATCGAGATAGTGACAGCGAGAGAGAGAGACAGCGAGAGCGAGAGCAAGAGAGCGAACGGGGGGGAATGAGAGTCAGAGGAAGAGAAAGCGAGAGACAAAGAGAGCGAGAGAGAAAGCAAAAGAGAGCAAGCGAGAGAGGGCGAGAAAAGATAGTGAGAGAGAGAGAGGGAGAACGAGTGAGAAAGAGAGCGAGAAAGAAAACAAGTGAGACAGCAAAATAGAGCGAAAAAGAAAACGGAAAAAGAGCTAGGGTGAGAGAGCGAGAGCAAGAGAAAATCAGCCTGCAAGAAAGCGAGGGTGCAAGAGAGAGAGAGAGCAAGAGAGAGAGGAAGCGAGAGAAAGAGGGAGAGCGAGCGGGAGAGAGACAGCGCTAGAGAGACAGAGAGCGATAGTAAAAAAGTTAGCGAGCGCGAAAGATATTGCGAGTTCGCGAAATGCGGAGCTAGTGAGAGAGAGAGAGAGAGAGAGAGAGAGAGAGAGAGAGAGCGAGAGGGAAAGCGAGAGAATGAGAGGGCGAGAGAGCGAGAGAGTAGGAGTGAGAGAGAGAGAGTGAGATACAGTGAATAATAGAAGGCGAGTGAGAAAGAGCGAGAGACAGAGCGAGAGAGAAAAAAGAGCGAGAGACAGAGCAAGAAAGTATGAGCAAGGGAGATGGAGCAAGAGAGAGAGAGAGAGCGAAATAGAGTGAGAGAGAGCGAGAGAGAGAAAGCGGGAGCAATAGACTGAGGGAGAGAGCGGCAGATTAAAGTGAGACAGAAAGAGATAGCGTAAGAACGAAATAGCGAAGGAGAGAGCAGAAGAGAGCGTAAAATACCAAGAGAGAAAGGAGTAGCGGGAGCGAATAAAAGAGCAAGTGAGGTTAAAAGTGAGTGGAAGAGAGCAGGAGAGGGCGAGATGGTAAGAACGAGAAACACAGAGAGCGGGAACTTAAATTATTATATGAGAGGATTTATAAAGGTAAAGGATATATATTTAAAAAAGGCGCGTCAATGGTTTTATTAGAAGAGATAACTCCTTCAAAATGCCTGTGGGTGGAAGGTATTACCAGTAGGATAATCATCACTTCAAGAGATTTGTTATAACAATTAAGGATATATTTTCCAAAAAAGAACGAGTAAAATGGTTTTATTAGTAGATTACTTACTCGTAATGCCTGCGGTCAAAGATCCTTCTAGTAAAATAATAAATTATTCAATAAGCCTATGTAAAGAAATCATGGATATATTGCTCCGGAGGAAAAGACGCGTAAATGGTTTTGAACAGTGTAGATAACTTACTAAGAAGGCCGGCGGTTTACAGGTTCCAACAGCGGGATAGCGAAGTAATAATTGAAAATAATGACATGTATTATTTAAATTAATGAATAATGATTAAGGATATATACTTCCAATAAAACAAAGTAACCATAAACAAGTCTTAGCAGGGAAGAACGCCTGCGCTTTGTTGCATCGGCCAGCGGGCTAATAAATCACTTTTTGACACAATAGTTATCGCTTAAGGATATACAGTTCTAGAAGAAAAGAACGCGTAAATGGTTTAGGAGGGAAGATAACTACTCGAAACGCCAGTGGTTATAGAGTACCATATGTAAGATACAATATTTAATGAGACTATGTATACAACTAAAGGATAATATATTTCCGGACGCGTAAATAGTTTTTAGCGGGGTAAAACAACTTACTCGGAACGCTGATGTTTTGATGATTCTACCAGCATGATATCGAAGTATTTATTGAGACTAATTTAAACACTAAAGGATGTATATTTCCGAAAGAAAGATGCGTAAATGGTTCAGCAGGGCAAATAACTACTCGGAACTACGGCGGTTTGACGGATCTACCAGCAGGATAACGGAGTATTTCTTAAGTAATCTTAACACTAAAGGATATATCTTTCTGGAAGAAAAACGGGGCGAAAAAAGGTTAAGCAGGGCAGATAAGTAACCATGAAAACGCCTGCGGTTTAACGCATCTACCAGAGTGGTAATGAATTATTTATTAGGACAATTAATATGCGTTGATGGAAGACAAGACGCGTAAATGGTTTTGTGGCAGGGAAGATAAACGTACTCGAAAAGCCGGCGGTTTTTTAAAAGATGTACCAGCGGTTAACGAAGTACCCTTTGAGACTTATACCACTAAAGGCTATATAGATTTCTGGAAGAAAAAGAGACGCCTAAAAAGTTTATCAGCGGTATAAGTTTCCTGCAACCTGCTGTTTGAAAGATCTACCATTGGGTCAACAGACCGCCGTCGACTAGCGATAGCGACGAACGACCTTATATGGTGGAGTGACCTATAACAATAAGCTAGTTGTCGAATGGAAAGCAGTAATATGTAATATTATCTAGTATATATATATATATATTGTATATTAAATTAGCTATATTTTATTTTAGAATATAGAACAAGAGATAACTGGTAGTTTCTTTCAAACTATTGGTAATCATCACAAGGAAATTCTTCTTTTCCTGCTGAAAAAAAATAAAAATTTTTTTTGCCTTGCGTAAAGCCTTCAATTTAAGAAGTAAAAAATCCTAACTTTAGTGTCAGCTCGGCGACGTATGACCTAAATGACATGCAAGTAACAATCACAGATCGAAACCGGAAGAGATAGACCACAATCTACATACCTTCAGTGAGAGACGCAAGCGAGAAGCCGCCAGACTGCATAGCGGAGACCGACGGCACAGAGACCGCCAGCCAGAGCCTGCTTAAGGGGAGTAACTGCCAGTAAAAGACCTCTATAGAGAGTGACTGTCCCGCGAATCAACGCCAGCGAGAGAGAGAGCTACCGAGAGATCATAAAAAGAGGGTACCGCCAGACCGCTAGCAAGAGACCGCTAGCAAGCGACCGTGAAAAAGGGACGGCCAGACTGCTATAGTGATACCGCCAGAGAGAGAGAAGCGAGAGAGGAGAGAGAGAATCGCTAGATGATATCGAGAGAGAGAGAGAGAGAGAGAGAGAGACGTAAATGCAGAGACCGCAAGCGAGAGCTGGCTAGCCGAAAAAACTTTAAAGACATACGACAAGACCTCCACTGTTGAGTAGAGTACCAGCCAGATATAGAGCGAAGACCGGGCCCGCGAATGACTGCGAGCGAGAGACCCACTAGCGATTGACCATTAAAGGTAATGTAATGTAACGGTAAGATATCTCCGTACGGTGACCACAAAGTCCATAAAGACCAGGTGGGTGTTACGCATGATAGTTATTGTTAGAAGCGCACTCACAGCCTAAGCGTCTTTGCGGTACGCATTTCTGGTATCCAATAGACGTTCGTCTCACGCAACAAACAGAAATTGGGGAAGCATAGCAGAGTTAGGGAGACAAGTTGCGGTATTGAGTAGCATAGAGTAGCAGTGTCAGAACCACTGAAGACGACTGCCAATAGTTCGCAGTCGGCGACGAATTCCGTTGCGTAAAATAGCGACCTCCATACGACTGCGAAGCGCGATACCGCGCCGTCTCTAGTCCGCTAGCAAGAGACCGTGAGACCGCCAGAGAGAGACTGCCACACAATACACTGCCAGAAAGACGCCGCCAGCTACATACCGCCAACTACAATCCTCCAGCATCATACCGCCAGCTACAAGCCGCCATCTACATACCTGCCATTTTGAAATAACCGGGCTCGAGACGCGAGACCTGCCGAATAGAAACCTGCGCCGTCGCACTAGCGCTTTGTGACGAGCGACGAGCAATTTATAGAGGCTAGCGACCTATAACAAGGAGCGAGTGACCGAAGAGATATAATATTTAAATATATAAATAAATATATTATATCTATATTTATATTTATATATCATATATAATATCTATATAAAAATAAGATAGAGATAGAAACAAGTGATAGAAGCTGGTAGTTCCTTTAAACCACCCCTATCACAAGGAAATTATCTTTCCTGCTAAAAACAATAAACATTTATTTCTTACCTCCGTGAAAATACGTCTATATAAGAAAAGATAAATCCTAAACTTAGTGTCAGCTCGGCCCGACCTATGACCTAAACGACTATGCACGTAAACACGGATAGAGGCCACAAGAGACAGACCACCAGCTGCATACTGTCCCGTGGGAGACGCAAGCGTGAGGCCGCCAGACTGGTGGCGAGAGAGACCGTCGACGGCAAGAGACCGCCAGCCAGAGCATGTCAAACGAGAAACCGCCGGTAAGAGTCCGCCAGAGTGAGTGACTGCCTGCGAATGACCGCCAGCGAGAGGCCGCTAGCGAGAATCCGTTTAAAGAGACCGCCAGAGAGGGACGGCCCGCGAATGACCGCTAGCGAGAGACCAGTTTGCTACAGACCGGTACAGAGATACCGCTAGCCCGCTAGCGCCAGGCCGCTAGCGAGTTACCATGAAAAAGGAACCGCCAGAACCGCCATAATGAGACCGTAAGAAAAACGGCCAGCGAGATACTGCAAACGAGAGACCGCTAGTGAGAAACCATGAAAGAGAGACTGCCAGGACCGCTAGAGAGAGTCCGCCCGCGAATGACCACTAGCGAGAGACCGTTAAAAAAGAGACTGCCATACCGCAAGCGAGATACCGCAAGCGAGAGACCGCAAGCGAGAGACCGCAAGCGAGAGACCGCTAGCGAGAGACCGCTAGCGAGAGACCGCTAGCGAGACAACCGCAAGCGAGACAACCGCAAGGCGCGAGAGACCACTAGCGAGAGAGAGACCTAGCGAGTGACCGCTAGCGAGATCCCGCTAGCGCGACACCGCTAGCGAGACACCGCTAGCGAGACACCGCTAGCGAGACACCGCTAGCGAGACACCGCTAGCGAGACACCGCCAGCGAGACACCGCCAGAGAGAGATTGCCAGAACGACACCGCCAGCTACATACCGCTAGTGAGAGACCGCCAGCGAGAGACTGCTGAAGGGAGACCGCCGTAGACTAGCGATAGCGACTAGCGACAAGCGACTTCGCACAGACGAGCGACCTATAAGGAGCGAGAAACAGAAAAGATATTTAATATAATATATAAATTTTACAGATATAAATATATATAATTTGATAGAGGATATAGAGCAAGAGGATAGAAGCTTGGTAGTCCTTCAAACCACCACCGTTGTCACAAGGAAATTATCTCCCCTGCTAAAAGAAAAATAGACACTTATTTTTAACGTTCATGAAAAGTACGACTATATAGAAAATGAAAATCCTAAGAGTTACAGAGAGAGCTAGTGTTACAGATAGAGCTAGAGCGAGAGTTTAGAGTGCGAGCTTGGAGTCAGAAAGAGAGCTCAGAGAGGAAAAGATAGAGTCAGAGATATAGTCAGAGATAGAGTTAGAGACAGAGAGCTAGTGTTAGAGCTTAGAGTTAAAGCAGAGTTAAAGCAGAGTTAAAGCAGAGTTAAAGCAGAGTTAAAGCAGAGTTAAAGCAGAGTTAAAGCAGAGCTAGAGTAAGATAGATATCTAGAGAGAGAGAACTAGAGTTAGGTTGGAGAGTCAGAGGGAGGGTCAGAGTCATAGATATAGAGTTAGAGAGAGAGAGAGTTAGAGAGAGAGATAGAGAGAGAGATAGAGTTAGGGGGAGAGTCAGAGAGAGAGTTAGAGAGATAGAGATAGAGTCAGAGAGAGAGTTAGGAAGAGAGTTAGAGAGAGAGTTAGATTAAGAGAGTTATAGAGAGAGATAGAGAGAGAGTTAGATTAAGAGAGCTAGAGCTAGAGTTAGAGAGAGAGAGATAGAGTTAGGGAGAGAGCTAGAGTTAGGGGGAGAGTCAGAGAGAGAGTTAGAGAGATAGAGATAGAGTCAGAGAGAGAGTTAGGAAGAGAGTCAGAGAGAGAGTTAGAGAGAGAGATAGAGAGAGAGTTAGATTAAGAGAGTTATAGAGAGAGATAGAGAGAGAGTTAGATTAGAGAGGTAGAATAAGAGAGCTAGATCTAGAGAGAGAGAGGAGAGAGATATAAGAGTTAGGGAGAGCTAGAGTAAGATAGATAGCTAGAGAGAGAGAGAACTAGAGTTAGGTGGAGAGTCAGAGGGAGGGTCAGAGTCATAGATATAGAGTTAGAGAGAGAGAGAGTTAGAGTCAGAGAGAGAGTTAGCGAGAGAGATAGAGTTAGAGATAGAGTTAGGGAGAGAGAGTTAGATTAGGAGAGCTAGAGCTAGAGTTAGAGTCAGAGAGCTAGAGTTAGAGGGAGAGAGAGAGAGAGTTAGAGAGAGAGAGCTAGAGTCAGAGAGAGAGCTAGAGTCAGTCAGAGAGCTAAAGTTAGAGTCAGAGAGAGAGAGAGAGCTAGAGTCAGTCAGAGAGCCAAAGTTAGAGTCAGAGAGAAAGGTCGAGTTAGAGTCAGAGAGCTGGTGTTAGAGAGCTAGTGTTAGAGAGCTAGTGTTAGAGAGAGAGCTAGAGTTAGAGTCAGAGAGCCAGAGTTAGAGTCAGAGAGAGATAGTTAGAGTCAGAGAGAGAAAGAGTTAGAGTCAGAGAGAGAGCTAGACTCAGTCAGAGAGCTAAAAAGTTAGAGTAAGAGAGAGAATTAGAGTCAGAAATGTAGAGTGAGAGAGTTAGAGAGAGAGAGAGAGTTAGAGAGAGAGAGTTAGAGAGAGAGTTAGAGAGAGAGAGTTAGAGAGAGAGTTAGAGAGAGAGTTAGGGAGAGAGCTAGAGTTAGGGGGAGAGTCACAGGGAGAGTTAGAGTTAGAGCTAGAGTAAGATAGATAGCTAGAGAGAGAGAGAACTAGAGTTAGGTGGAGAGTCAGAGGGAGGGTCAGAGTCATAGATATAGAGTTAGAGAGAGAGAGAGTTAGGGAGAGATAGAGAGAGAGATAGAGTTAGGGGGAGATCTAGAGCTAGAGCTAGAGCTAGAGTAAGATAGATAGCTAGAGAGAGAGAGAACTAGAGTTAGGTGGAGAGTCAGAGGAAAGGTCAGAGTCATAGATATAGAGTTAGAGAGAGTTAGAGTTAGAGTGAGAGAGCTAGTGTTAGAGTCAGAGAGAGAGTTAGCGAGAGAGATAGAGTCAGGGGGAGAGTCAGAGAGAGAGTTAGAGAGTTAGAGAGAGAGTTAGGAGAGTTATAGAGAGAGGGATAGAGAGAGAGTTAGATTAAGAGAGCTAGAGCTAGAGTGAGAGATAGAGTTAGGGGAGAGAGTCCTAGGGATAGGAGAGTTAGAGCTAGAGTAAGATAGATAGCTAGAGAGAGAGAGAGAGAGAGAGAGAGTTAGAGAGAGAGTTAGAGAGAGAGAGTTAGAGAGAGAGTTAGAGAGAGAGATAGGGAGAGAGATAGAGTTAGGGGAGAGTCACAGGGAGAGTTAGAGTTAGAGCTAGAGTAAGATAGATATCTAGAGAGAGAGAACTAGAGTTAGGTGGAGAGTCAGAGGGAGGGTCAGAGTCATAGATATAGAGTTAGAGAGAGCGAGAGTTAGAGAGAGAGATAGAGAGAGAGATAGAGTTAGGGGGAGAGTCAGAGAGAGAGTTAGAGAGATAGAGATAGAGTCAGAGAGAGAGTTAGGAAGAGAGTCAGAGAGAGAGTTAGAGAGAGAGATAGAGAGAGAGTTAGATTAAGAGAGTTATAGAGAGAGATAGAGAGAGAGTTAGATTAAGAGAGCTAGAGCTAGAGTTAGAGAGAGAGAGATAGAGTTAGGGAGAGAGCTAGAGTTAGGGGGAGAGTCATAGGGAGAGTTAGAGCTAGAGTAAGATAGATAGCTAGAGAGAGAGAGAACTAGAGTTAGGTGGAGAGTCAGAGGGAGGGTCAGAGTCATAGATATAGAGTTAGAGAGAGAGAGTTAGAGTCAGAGATCTAGTGTTAGAGAGAGAGCTAGAGTTAGAGTCAGAGAGAGAGTTAGCGAGAGAGATAGAGTTAGAGATAGAGTTAGGGAGAGAGAGTTAGATTAGGAGAGCTAGAGCTAGAGTTAGAGTCAGAGAGAGAGAGTTAGAGTCAGAGAGAGAGAGAGTTAGAGTCAGAGAGAGCTAGAGTCAGAGAGAGAGCTAGAGTCAGTCAGAGAGCTAAAGTTAGAGTCAGAGAGAGAGAGAGCTAGAGTCAGTCAGAGAGCCAAAGTTAGAGTCAGAGAGAAAGGTCGAGTTAGAGTCAGAGAGCTGGTGTTAGAGAGAGAGCTAGAGTTAGAGTCAGAGAGCTAGAGTTAGAGTCAGAGAGCTAGAGTAAGAGTCACAGAGCTAGAGTTAGAGTCAGAGAGCTAGTGTTAGAGAGAGTTAGGGAGAGAGCTAGAGTTATGGGGAGAGCTAGAGCTAGAGTTAGAGAGAGAGACAGGGATAGAACGAGACAGATAGAGATAGAACGAGATAGAACGAGAAAGAACGAGAAAGAACGAGATAGAACGAGAGATAGAACGAGATAGAACGATAGAGAACGAGAGTTAGAGAAAGAGCGAGAGTGCGAGAGAGGAACGGGAGTTACAGGGAGTGGGAAAGCGAGAGGGAACGATCGACAATGAGATTTAGAGTGAGAGAGGTTGGGAGCGAGAGAAAGCGAGAGAGATAGAGAACGAAAGCAAGAGCGCGAGAGCGAGTGTGAGAGAGCGAAAGAGAGCGAGAAAGCGAGAGAGCAAGTGAAGAGTGCGAGGGAGCAAGAGAGTGACAAAGAAAGAGAGCGAATGATAGAGAGCGAGTAAGAGAGAGCGAGTAAGAGAGAGCGAGTAAGAGAGAGCGAGTAAGAGAGAGAGAGAGAGTTAGAGAGAGCGTAGGAGCAAGAGAGAGCGAGAGAGGAAGAGAGAGACCGCGAAAAAGAGAGAAAACGAGATCAAAAAAGAGAGTGTGAGATATAGCTAGATAGAGAGCGAGTGAGAGAGAGCGAACGACAGAGTGGGAGCGTTGCGAGAGTAAACGGGAGAAAGAGAGTGAGAAAGAGCAAGAGGTTGCAAAAGCGAAAAAGCGAGAGATAGAGAGAGAGAGCAAGAGTGAGTGAGAGCCAGAGAAAGAGAGCGAGAAAGAGAGCGGGGAGAGAGAGCGAGAGAGAGCAAGAGAGAAAGTGAGTAAAGTAAGCCTAGTGATAGAGAGTGAGAGAGAGAGAGAGAGTAAGCGAGAGTGTAAGAGAGAAAGTGGGACAGAGTAAGCGAGAGGGAATGAGCGAAAGAGATAAAGAGAGCGAGAGGTGGGGAGCAAAAGAAAGTGAGAGAAAGAGAGGGTGAGCGAGAGAGGGAGCGAGAGATAGTGAAAGAGAGCGAAAGGTAGAGCGATGGAGATAGGGAGAGCGTGAGAGGGCGAGTGAGGGTGAACGAGTAAGAAAGAGCGACCAAGGTAAAGAGAACGAGAGAGAGCTGGAGATAAAGGGAGAGCGAAAGAGAAAAAGAAAGCGGGTAAGAGAGAGTGAAAGAGCGAGAGCTAGAGACAGAGAGAGAGTTAAAGAGAGAGCGAAAGCGAGACTGAAGGAGATAGGGCAAGAGAGATTGAGATAAAGAGAGATATAGAGAAAGAAGAGATAGATATAGAGAAGAAGAAGATATAGAAAGAGATAAAGAAAGAAGAGATAGAGAGAAAGCGAGAGAGACCCAGAGAGTAAGAGAGCGCGAGAGTGAAAGAGAGAGCGAGTGAGAGAGCCAGCGAGTTAGAGAGACAACGAGAGAGAGAGAGAGAGAGAGAGAGAGAGAGAGAGAGAGAGAGAGAGAGAGAGAGAGAGACAGAAAGCGAAAGAGAAAGCAAGAGCGTTGGAGAGCGAGAGAGAGCGAATGCAAGGGCGGGACAGCAAGAGAAAGTAAAAGAAGAGAGAGAGAGAGAGACTAGGCGAGATGCAGAGAAACAGAGAAAGCAAGAGAGAGTGAGTGAGAGTGAGTAGTAGAGAGCGAGTGTGCAAAAGCGAGCGAGAGAGAGCGAGACAGAGAGATCGACAGCGACAGAGAGGGCCAGTGAGAGAGTAACAGAGAGAGCAAGATAGAGAGAGAGAGACCGAGAAAGAGAGCAGAAGGGAGAGATATAGCAAGAGAGACAGAAAGAGAGAACGAGAAAAAGAGATTGAGAGGAAGAGGGAGGGATTAAGAGCGAGATAAAGCGAGGGAGAGAAAGAGCGAAATTAAGAGCGAGAGAGAGAAAAATAGAGTGAGAAGAGCAAGAGAGAGCGAGAGAGCGAGAGAGCAAGAGAGAGTGAGAGAGCGACAGAAAGCGGGACATAGCGAGAGAGCAACAGAGAGCGCGCGAAAGAGAGAGATAGCGAGAGAGTGAGCGAGATAGAGAGAAACAGAGACAGAGAGCAAGAGAGTGAGAGAGAGATAGTGAGATATCGCTTCATAGAGAGCGAGTAAGAGAAAGTGAGCGAGAGAGCGAGAGCATGGTGAACGGGAGAAAAAGAGTGAGAAAGAGCGAGAGGAAGCAAGAGCGATAGAGAGCGAGAGATAGAGAGTGCGAGAGAGAGAGAGAGAGAGAGAGAGAGAGAGACAGACAGACAGAGAAAGAGGGCGAGAAAGAGAGCGAAGAGAGAGCGAGAGAGAAAGTGAGAGAAAGAGAGTAAAGGAGACCGAGAGAGAAAGAGCAGAGAGAGTAAGCGAGAGAAAAAGAGAGAAAGTTAGACAGAGAAAGCGAAAGTGAGCGAAAGAGATAGAGGGAGCAAAAGAGAGAGAGAGAGAGAGAAAGACGGTAAGCGAAAGCGAGAGAGAGAGATTGCGATAGAGAGCTAAAGAGAGAGAGAGAGAGAGAGCGAGAGAGAGAGCGAGAGAGAGCGAGAGAGAGAGAGAGAGCAAGTGCGAGAGAACGAGTAGGATAGAGCAAGCGAGTGAAAGAATGCAATTTTAACAGAACGAGAGAGATAAAGCGAGAGAGACAGAGAGAGAGAGAGAGAGAGAGAGAGAGCGAAAGCAAGAGCAATGGAAAAGAAGCGAGAGACTGAGCGATATAGAGAGAAACAGAAAGACAGAGAGCAAGAGAGTGAGAGACAGTGAAATATAGCTAGATATAGAGCGAGCTAGAGAGTGCGAGCGAGAGAGAGCCAGAGCTTTGCGAGAGTGAGCGGGAGAAAGAGAGAGTGAGAAAGAGCGAGAGGAAGCAAGAGCGAGAGAAAGCGAGAGATAGAGAGAGCAAGAGTTGTGAGTGAGCGAACCAGAGAAAGAGATCGGGGAGAGAGCAAATGAGAGAACGTGAGAATAAGAGAGTAAAGGAGAGCCAGTGATAGAGAGCAAGCGAGAAAGTAAGCGAGTGTCCGAGAGAAATTGAGACAGAGAAAGCGAGAGAGAGTGAGCGTTAGTGATTGAGCGAGATAGAGCGAGCGAGAGCTAGGGAGCAAAAGAGAGAGAGAGAGAGAGAGAGCGAGAGATAGACCAAGAGATAGGCAGACAGAGACAACTTGTGTGAGGGAGCAAGAGAGAGAAACAGAGTAGGAGAGCGAGTAAGAGTGAGCAAGTTGAGGGAGAGCGTGAGAGCAAGAGAGAGCAATAGAGCGAGCGAGAGCGGGAGAAAGCGAGAGAGAGAGAGAGAGCGAGATTGAGAGAACGAAAGCAAGAGCAAGAGGGAATGAGCGAGAGAGTAAGCGAGAGAGAAACAGAGAGAGACAGGGAGCAAGTGAAAGAAAGTGAGATATAGATAGATAGAGAGCGAGTTAGATAGATCGAGCGAGAGCATTGCGAGAATAAGCGGGAGAATAAGAGTGAGAATGAGCGAGAGGCAGCAAGAGCGAGAGAGAGAGCGAGAGTGAGTAAGTGAGAGAGAGAGAGCGAGAGATCGAGTTAGCAAGAGTAAGTCAGAGAAAGAGAGCAAGAAATAGAGTTAGGGAGAGAGAGAGCGAGAGAAAGAACGAGACAAAGCAAAACGAGAGGTTGAGACCGAGATAGAGAGCGAGAGAGTGAGAGCGAGAGAAAGACAGCGAGAGAGAGCGGGAGAGCGAGAGTGAAAGCGAGAGCAAGAGACCGTAATTAAGAGACTGAGAGCGTGAGCGAGAGAGCGAAAGAGAGAGCGAGCGAGAGACAGAGCAACGGAGAGAGGGTTCGGGAGAGCAAGAGCAGGAGAAAGAGAAACGTGAGCAAGGGCGTAAGTATAAGCAAGAGAGGGAGAGGTCATGAGAGTGAGAGCAGGATCGAGAGCGACTGAGCAAGAACGACAAAAAGAGCGAGAACCAGAGAGAGATAGAGACCTAGAAACGGAGAGAAAGAGCGAGCGAGAGCGAGAAAGAGAAAGACCGAGGGGAAGAGAGAGCGAGACAGAAAGATCGAGATAGTGACAGCGAGAGAGAGAGACAGCGAGAGCGAGAGCAAGAGAGCGAACGGGGGAGAGAAAGAGGAGACAGAAAAAACTAGAGAGAGACAAATAGAGCACGAAAGAAAGCAAGAGAGAGAGAGAGCAAGCGAGAGTGAGAGAGCGAGAGAAAGCGAGAGACAGCGAGAGAGACAGAGATTTAGAGAGCCGGTGACAGATAGAAAGCGCAAAAGAATGTGAGATCGAGCGAGAGTGAGAGAGAATGAGAGTCAGAGGAAGAGAAAGCGAGAGACAAAGAGAGCGAGAGAGAAAGCAAAAGAGAGCAAGCGAGAGAGGGCGAGAAAAGATAGTGAGAGAGAGAGAGGGAGAACGAGTGAGAAAGAGAGCGAGAAAGAAAACAAGTGAGACAGCAAAATAGAGCGAAAAAGAAAACGGAAAAAGAGCTAGGGTGAGAGAGCGAGAGCAAGAGAAAATCAGCCTGCAAGAAAGCGAGGGTGCAAGAGAGAGAGAGAGCAAGAGAGAGAGAGAGAGAGAGAGAGAGAGAGAGAGCGAGCGGGAGAGAGACAGCGCTAGAGAGACAGAGAGCGATAGTAAAAAAGTTAGCGAGCGCGAAAGATATTGCGAGTTCGCGAAATGCGGAGCTAGTGAGAGAGAGAGAGAGAGAGAGAGAGAGAGAGAGAGAGAGAGAGAGAGAGAGAGAGAGAGAGAGGGCGAGAGAGCGAGAGAGTAGGAGTGAGAGAGAGAGAGTGAGATACAGTGAATAATAGAAGGCGAGTGAGAAAGAGCGAGAGACAGAGCGAGAGAGAAAAAAGAGCGAGAGACAGAGCAAGAAAGTATGAGCAAGGGAGAGGGAGCAAGAGAGAGAGAGAGAGAGCGAAATAGAGTGAGAGAGAGCGAGAGAGAGAAAGCGGGAGCAATAGACTGAGGGAGAGAGCGGCAGATTAAAGTGAGACAGAAAGAGATAGCGTAAGAACGAAATAGCGAAGGAGAGAGCAGAAGAGAGCGTAAAATACCAAGAGAGAAAGGAGTAGCGGGAGCGAATAAAAGAGCAAGTGAGGTTAAAAGTGAGTGGAAGAGAGCAGGAGAGGGCGAGATGGTAAGAACGAGAAACACAGAGAGCGGGAACTTAAATTATTATATGAGAGGATTTATAAAGGTAAAGGATATATATTTAAAAAAGGCGCGTCAATGGTTTTATTAGAAGAGATAACTCCTTCAAAATGCCTGTGGGTGGAAGGTATTACCAGTAGGATAATCATCACTTCAAGAGATTTGTTATAACAATTAAGGATATATTTTCCAAAAAAGAACGAGTAAATGGTTTTATTAGTAGATTACTTACTCGTAATGCCTGCGGTCAAAGATCCTTCTAGTAAAATAATAAATTATTCAATAAGCCTATGTAAAGAAATCATGGATATATTGCTCCGGAGGAAAAGACGCGTAAATGGTTTGAACAGTGTAGATAACTTACTAAGAAGGCCGGCGGTTTACAGGTTCCAACAGCGGGATAGCGAAGTAATAATTGAAAATAATGACATGTATTATTTAAATTAATGAATAATGATTAAGGATATATACTTCCAATAAAACAAAGTAACCATAACAAGTCTTAGCAGGGAAGAACGCCTGCGCTTTGTTGCATCGGCCAGCGGGCTAATAAATCACTTTTTGACACAATAGTTATCGCTTAAGGATATACAGTTCTAGAAGAAAAGAACGCGTAAATGGTTTAAGGAGGGAAGATAACTTACTCGAAACGCCAGTGGTTATAGAGTACCATATGTAAGATACAATATTTAATGAGACTATGTATACAACTAAAGGATATATATTTCCGGACGCGTAAATAGTGTTAGCGGGGTAAACAACTTACTCGGAACGCTGATGTTTTGATGATTCTACCAGCATGATATCGAAGTATTTATTGAGACTAATTTAAACACTAAAGGATGTATATTTCCGAAAGAAAAGATGCGTAAATGGTTTCAGCAGGGCAAATAACTTACTCGGAACTACGGCGGTTTGACGGATCTACCAGCAGGATAACGGAGTATTTCTTAAGTAATCTTAACACTAAAGGATATATCTTTCTGGAAGAAACACGGGGCGAAAAATAGTTTCAGCAGGGCAGATAAGTAACCTGAAACGCCTGCGGTTTAACGCATCTACCAGAGTGGTAATGAATTATTTATTAGGACAATTAATATGCGTTGATGGAAGACAAGACGCGTAAATGGTTTGTGCAGGGAAGATAACTTACTCGAAAAGCCGGCGGTTTAAAAGATGTACCAGCGGTTAACGAAGTACCCTTTGAGACTTATACCACTAAAGGATATAGATTTCTGGAAGAAAAAGACGCCTAAAAAGTTTTATCAGCGGTATAAGTTTCCTGCAACACCTGCTGTTTGAAAGATCTACCATTGGGTCAACAGACCGCCGTCGACTAGCGATAGCGACGAACGACCTTATAGTGGTGAGTGACCTATAACAATAAGCTAGTGTCGAAGGAAGCAGTAATATGTAATATTATATATATATATATATATATATATATATGTATATTAAATTATATATATATATTATGTTAGAATATAGAACAAGAGATATAAGCTGGTAGTTCTTTCAAACTATTGGTAATCATCACAAGGAAATTCTCTTTCCTGCTGAAAAAAATAAAAAATTTTTTTTGCCTTCGTAAAGCCTTCAATTTAAGAAAGTAAAAATCCTAAACTTAGTGTCAGCTCGGCCGACGTATGACCTAAATGACCATGCAAGTAAACACAGATAGAAACCGGAAGAGATAGACCACAAGCTACATACCTTCAGTGAGAGACGGCAAGCGAGAAGCCGCCAGACTGCTAGCGAGAGACCGACGGCAAGAGACCGCCAGCCAGAGCCTGCTTAAGAGTAACTGCCAGTAAGAGACCGCTATAGAGAGTGACTGCCCGCGAATCACCGCCAGCGAGAGAGAGCTAGCGAGAGACCATAAAAGAGGTACCGCCAGACCGATAGCAAGAGACCGCTAGCAAGAGACCGTGAAAAAGGGACCGCCAGACTGCTATAGTGATACCGCCAGAGAGAGAGAGAGAGAGAGAGAGAGAGAGAGAGAGAGAGAGAGAGAGAGAGAGAGAGAGAGAGAGACGGTAAGGAAGATACCGCAAGCGAGAGACTGCTAGCGAAAAAAAAAAAAAACGTTAAAGAAATACTACAAGACCTCCAGAGAGAGACCGCCAGAGAGAGAGAGAGAGAGACGGCCCGCGAATGACTGCTAGCGAGAGACCACTAGCGAGTGACCATTAAATGTAATGTAATGTAATGTAATATATCTCCGTCGGTGACCACAAAGTCATAAAGACCAGGTGGGTGTTACGCAGGAGAGTTTTGTTTTTAGCGCACTCACAGCCTAAGCGGCTTTCGGTACGCATTCGGTAGCCAATAGACTTCGTCTCACGCAACAAACAGAAAGTGGGAAGCATAGCAGAGTTAGGAGAGCAGTTGAGGTAGTGAGTAGCATAGAAGTAGCAGTTCAGAACCACTGAAAAAGACGTGCCATAGTCGGCAGTCGGAGAAGATGTCGTTGCGTAAAATAGAGACCTCCATACTGCGAGCGAGATACCGCACGCGCGAGGCCGCTAGCAAGAGACCGTGAGACCGCCAGAGAGAGACTGCCACAGAAAGACGGCCAGAAAGACGCCGCCAGCTACATACCGCCAACTACAAGCCGCCAGCTACATACCGCCAGCTACAAGCCGCCAGCTACATACCGCCAGTGAGAGACCGCCAGCGAGAGACTGCCGAAGAGAAACCGCCGTCGACTAGCGATTGTGACGAGCGACGAGCGAATTTATAGAGGCTAGCGACCTATAACAAGGAGCGAGTGACAGAAGAAGATATAATATTTAATATATTAAATAAATATATATATATATATATATATATATATATATATATATATATATATATATAAAAATAAGATAGTAGATAGAACAAGTGATAGAAGCTGGTAGTTCCTTTAAACCACCCTTATCACAAGGAAATTATCTTTCCTGCTAAAAAAATAATAAACATTTATTTCTTACCTCCGTGAAAAATACGTCTATATAAGAAAAGGGAAAATCCTAAACTTAGTGTCAGCTCGGCCGACCTATGACCTAAACGACTATGCACGTAAACACGGATAGAGGCCACAAGAGACAGACCACCAGCTGCATACTGTCAGTGGGAGACCGCAAGCGTGAGGCCGCCAGACTGGTGGCGAGAGACCGACGGCAAGAGACCGCCAGCCAGAGCATGTCAACGAGAAACCGCCGGTAAGAGTCCGCCAGAGTGAGTGACTGCCTGCGAATGACCGCCAGCGAGAGGCCGCTAGCGAGAATCCGTTAAAGAGACCGCCAGAGAGGGACGGCCCGCGAATGACCGCTAGCGAGAGACCAGTTGCTACAGACCGGTACAGAGATACCGCTAGCCCGCTAGCGCCAGGCCGCTAGCGAGATACCATGAAAAAAGGAACCGCCAGACCGCCATAATGAGACTGTAAGAAAAAAACGGCCAGCGAGATACTGCAAACGAGAGACCGCTAGTGAGAAACCATGAAAGAGAGACTGCCAGACCGCTAGAGAGAGTCCGCCCGCGAATGACCACTAGCGAGAGACCGTTAAAAAGAGACTGCCATACCGCAAGCGAGATACCGCAAGCGAGAGACCGCAAACGAGAGACCGCAAACGAGAGACCGCTAGCGATAGACCGCTAGCGAGAGACCGCAAGCGAGACACCGCAAGCGAGACACCGCAAGCGAGAGACCACTAGCGAGAGACCGCTAGCGAGAGACCGCTAGCGAGAGACCGCTAGCGAGAGAGACCGCTAGCGAGACACCGCTAGCGAGAGACCGCTAGCGAGACGACCCGCTAGCGAGACACCGCTAGCGAGACACCGCTAGCGAGACACCGCCAGAGAGAGATTGCCAGAACGACACCGCCAGCTACATACCGCTAGTGAGAGACCGCCAGCGAGAGACTGCTGAAGGGAGACCGCCGTAGACTAGCGATAGCGACTAGCGACAAGCGACTTCGCACAGACGAGCGACCTATAAGGAGCGAGAAACAGAAAAGATATTTAATATAATATATAAATTTTACAGATATATATATATATAATTTGATAGAGGATAGAGCAAGAGATAGAAGCTGGTAGTTCCTTCAAACCACCGTTGTCACAAGGAAATTATCTCCCCTGCTAAAAGAAAAATAGACACTTATTTTTAACGTTCATGAAAAGTACGACTATATAAGAAAATGAAAATCCTAAGAGTTACAGAGAGAGCTAGTGTTACAGATAGAGCTAGAGCGAGAGTTTAGAGTGCGAGCTTGGAGTCAGAAAGAGAGCTCAGAGAGGAAAAGATAGAGTCAGAGATATAGTCAGAGATAGAGTTAGAGACAGAGAGCTAGTGTTAGAGCTTAGAGCTTAGAGTTAAAGCAGAGTTAAAGCAGAGTTAAAGCAGAGTTAAAGCAGAGTTAAAGCAGAGTTAAAGCAGAGCTAGAGTAAGATAGATATCTAGAGAGAGAGAACTAGAGTTAGGTGGAGAGTCAGAGGGAGGGTCAGAGTCATAGATATAGAGTTAGAGAGAGAGAGAGAGTTAGAGAGAGAGATAGAGAGAGATAGAGTTAGGGGGAGAGTCAGAGAGAGAGTTAGAGAGATAGAGATAGAGTCAGAGAGAGAGTTAGGAAGAGAGAGAGAGAGAGAGAGAGAGAGAGAGAGAGAGAGAGAGAGAGAGAGAGAGAGAGAGAGAGAGAGTTAGATTAAGAGAGCTAGAGCTAGAGTTAGAGAGAGAGAGAGAGAGATAGAGTTAGGGAGAGAGCTAGAGTTAGGGGGAGAGTCAGAGAGAGAGTTAGAGAGATAGAGATAGAGTCAGAGAGAGAGTTAGGAAGAGAGTCAGAGAGAGAGATAGAGAGAGAGATAGAGAGAGAGTTAGATTAAGAGAGTTATAGAGAGAGATAGAGAGAGAGTTAGATTAAGAGAGCTAGAGCTAGAGTTAGAGAGTTAGAGAGAGAGAGATAGAGTTAGGGAGAGAGCTAGAGTAAGATAGATAGCTAGAGAGAGAGAGAGAACTAGAGTTAGGTGGAGAGTCAGAGGGAGGGTCAGAGTCATAGATATAGAGTTAGAGAGAGAGAGTTAGAGTCAGAGATCTAGTGTTAGAGAGAGAGCTAGAGTTAGAGTCAGAGAGAGAGAGTTAGAGAGAGAGAGAGAGTTAGAGATAGAGTTAGGGAGAGAGAGTTAGATTAGGAGAGCTAGAGCTAGAGTTAGAGTCAGAGAGAGAGAGTTAGAGTCAGAGAGAGAGAGAGAGAGTTAGAGTCAGAGAGAGCTAGAGTCAGAGAGAGAGCTAGAGTCAGTCAGAGAGCTAAAGTTAGAGTCAGAGAGAGAGAGAGCTAGAGTCAGTCAGAGAGCCAAAGTTAGAGTCAGAGAGAAAGGTCGAGTTAGAGTCAGAGAGCTGGTGTTAGAGAGCTAGTGTTAGAGAGCTAGTGTTAGAGAGAGAGCTAGAGTTAGAGTCAGAGAGCCAGAGTTAGAGTCAGAGAGAGATAGTTAGAGTCAGAGAGAGAAAGAGTTAGAGTCAGAGAGAGAGCTAGACTCAGTCAGAGAGCTAAAAAGTTAGAGTAAGAGAGAGAATTAGAGTCAGAAATGTAGAGTGAGAGAGTTAGAGAGAGAGAGAGAGAGAGAGAGAGAGTTAGAGAGAGAGTTAGAGAGAGAGAGAGAGTTAGAGAGAGAGTTAGAGAGAGAGTTAGGGAGAGAGCTAGAGTTAGGGGGAGAGTCACAGGGAGAGTTAGAGTTAGAGCTAGAGTAAGATAGATAGCTAGAGAGAGAGAGAACTAGAGTTAGGTGGAGAGTCAGAGGGAGGGTCAGAGTCATAGATATAGAGTTAGAGAGAGAGAGAGTTAGGGAGAGATAGAGAGAGAGATAGAGTTAGGGGGAGATCTAGAGAGCTAGAGCTAGAGCTAGAGTAAGATAGATAGCTAGAGAGAGAGAGAACTAGAGTTAGGTGGAGAGTCAGAGGAAAGGTCAGAGTCATAGATATAGAGTTAGAGAGAGTTAGAGTTAGAGTGAGAGAGCTAGTGTTAGAGTCAGAGAGAGAGAGTTAGCGAGAGAGATAGAGTCAGGGGGAGAGTCAGAGAGAGAGTTAGAGAGAGTTAGAGAGAGAGTTAGGAGAGTTATAGAGAGAGGGATAGAGAGAGAGTTAGATTAAGAGAGCTAGAGCTAGAGTGAGAGATAGAGTTAGGGGGAGAGAGTCATAGGGAGAGTTAGAGCTAGAGTAAGATAGATAGCTAGAGAGAGAGAGAGAGAGAGAGAGAGTTAGAGAGAGAGAGAGAGAGAGAGAGAGAGTTAGAGAGAGAGTTAGAGAGAGAGTTAGGGAGAGAGCTAGAGTTAGGGGGAGAGTCACAGGGAGAGTTAGAGTTAGAGCTAGAGTAAGATAGATATCTAGAGAGAGAGAACTAGAGTTAGGTGGAGAGTCAGAGGGAGGGTCAGAGTCATAGATATAGAGTTAGAGAGAGCGAGAGTTAGAGAGAGAGATAGAGAGAGAGATAGAGTTAGGGGGAGAGTCAGAGAGAGAGTTAGAGAGATAGAGATAGAGTCAGAGAGAGAGTTAGGAAGAGAGTCAGAGAGAGAGTTAGAGAGAGAGATAGAGAGAGAGTTAGATTAAGAGAGTTATAGAGAGAGATAGAGAGAGAGTTAGATTAAGAGAGCTAGAGCTAGAGTTAGAGAGAGAGAGATAGAGTTAGGGAGAGAGCTAGAGTTAGGGGGAGAGTCATAGGGAGAGTTAGAGTTAGAGCTAGAGTAAGATAGATAGCTAGAGAGAGAGAGAACTAGAGTTAGGTGGAGAGTCAGAGGGAGGGTCAGAGTCATAGATATAGAGTTAGAGAGAGAGAGTTAGAGTCAGAGATCTAGTGTTAGAGAGAGAGCTAGAGTTAGAGTCAGAGAGAGAGTTAGCGAGAGAGATAGAGTTAGAGATAGAGTTAGGGAGAGAGAGTTAGATTAGGAGAGCTAGAGCTAGAGTTAGAGTCAGAGAGAGAGAGTTAGAGTCAGAGAGAGAGAGAGTTAGAGTCAGAGAGAGCTAGAGTCAGAGAGAGAGAGCTAGAGTCAGTCAGAGAGCTAAAGTTAGAGTCAGAGAGAGAGAGAGCTAGAGTCAGTCAGAGAGCCAAAGTTAGAGTCAGAGAGAAAGGTCGAGTTAGAGTCAGAGAGCTGGTGTTAGAGAGAGAGCTAGAGTTAGAGTCAGAGAGCTAGAGTTAGAGTCAGAGAGCTAGAGTAAGAGTCACAGAGCTAGAGTTAGAGTCAGAGAGCTAGTGTTAGAGAGAGTTAGGGAGAGAGCTAGAGTTATGGGGAGAGCTAGAGCTAGAGTTAGAGAGAGAGAGACAGGGATAGAACGAGACAGATAGAGATAGAACGAGATAGAACGAGAAAGAACGAGAAAGAACGAGATAGAACGAGATAGAACGAGATAGAACGATAGAGAACGAGAGTTAGAGAAAGAGCGAGAGTGCGAGAGAGGAACGGGAGTTACAGGGAGTGGGAAAGCGAGAGGGAACGATCGACAATGAGATTTAGAGTGAGAGAGGTTGGGAGCGAGAGAAAGCGAGAGAGATAGAGAACGAAAGCAAGAGCGCGAGAGCGAGTGTGAGAGAGCGAAAGAGAGCGAGAAAGCGAGAGAGCAAGTGAAGAGTGCGAGGGAGCAAGAGAGTGACAAAGAAAGAGAGCGAATGATAGAGAGCGAGTAAGAGAGAGCGAGTAAGAGAGAGCGAGTAAGAGAGAGCGAGTAAGAGAGAGAGAGAGAGTTAGAGAGAGCGTAGGAGCAAGAGAGAGCGAGAGAGGAAGAGAGAGACCGCGAAAAAGAGAGAAAACGAGAGGGAATGAGCGAAAGAGATAAAGAGAGCGAGAGGTGGGGAGCAAAAGAAAGTGAGAGAAAGAGAGGGTGAGCGAGAGAGGGAGCGAGAGATAGTGAAAGAGAGCGAAAGGTAGAGCGATGGAGATAGGGAGAGCGTGAGAGGGCGAGTGAGGGTGAACGAGTAAGAAAGAGCGACCAAGGTAAAGAGAACGAGAGAGAGCTGGAGATAAAGGGAGAGCGAAAGAGAAAAAGAAAGCGGGTAAGAGAGAGTGAAAGAGCGAGAGCTAGAGACAGAGAGAGAGTTAAAGAGAGAGCGAAAGCGAGACTGAAGGAGATAGGGCAAGAGAGATTGAGATAAAGAGAGATATAGAGAAAGAAGAGATAGATATAGAGAAGAAGAAGATATAGAAAGAGATAAAGAAAGAAGAGATAGAGAGAAAGCGAGAGAGACCCAGAGAGTAAGAGAGCGCGAGAGTGAAAGAGAGAGCGAGTGAGAGAGCCAGCGAGTTAGAGAGACAACGAGAGAGAGAGAGAGAGAGAGAGAGAGAGAGAGAGAGAGCAAGAAAGAGAGAGCAAGAGACAGAAAGCGAAAGAGAAAGCAAGAGCGTTGGAGAGCGAGAGAGAGCGAATGCAAGGGCGGGACAGCAAGAGAAAGTAAGAAAGAGAGAGCGAGAGACTAGGCGAGATGCAGAGAAACAGAGAAAGCAAGAGAGAGTGAGTGAGAGTGAGTAGTAGAGAGCGAGTGTGGAAATAGAGTGAGAAGAGCAAGAGAGAGCCAGAGAGAGAGAGAGAGAGAATTAAAGAGTAAAGAGCAGAGAGAAAAGAGAGAGAGAAAGTTAGAGAGAAAGCGAAAGTGAGCGAAAGAGATAGAGGGCAGAGAGAGGAGAGAGAGCGAGAGAAAAGAGCGAATAAGAGCGATAGAGAGCTAAAGTTTAGAGCGAGACTAAGGGAGCGAGAGAACGAGTAGGATAGGCATAGAGCAAGCGAGTGAAAGAATGCAATTTTAAACAGAACGAGAGAGATAAAGCGAGAGAGACAGAGAGAGAGAGAGAGAGAGAGAGAGAGCGAAAGCAAGAGCAATGGAAAAGAAGCGAGAGACTGAGCGATATAGAGAGAAACAGAAAGACAGAGAGCAAGAGAGTGAGAGAGACAGTGAAATATAGCTAGATAGAGAGCGAGAGATAGAGAGTGCGAGCGAGAGAGAGCCAGAGCTTTGCGAGAGTGAGCGGGAGAAAGAGAGAGAGTGAGAAAGAGCGAGAGGAAGCAAGAGCGAGAGAAAGCGAGAGATAGAGAGAGCAAGAGTTGTGAGTGAGCGAACCAGAGAAAGAGATCGGGGAGAGAGCAAATGAGAGAACGTGAGAATAAGAGAGTAAAGGAGAGCCAGTGATAGAGAGCAAGCGAGAAAGTAAGCGAGTGTCCGAGAGAAAATTGAGACAGAGAAAGCGAAGAGAGAGTGAGCGTTAGTGATTGAGCGAGATAGAGCGAGCGAGAGCTAGGGAGCAAAAGAGAGAGAGAGAGAGAGAGAGAGCGAGAGAGATAGACCAAAGAGATAGGCAGACAGAGACAACTTGTGTGAGGGAGCAAGAGAGAGAAACAGAGTAGGAGAGCGAGTAAGAGTGAGCAAGTTGAGGGAGAGCGTGAGAGCAAGAGAGAGAGCAATAGAGCGAGCGAGAGCGGGAGAAAGCGAGAGAGAGAGAGAGAGAGCGAGATTGAGAGAACGAAAGCAAGAGCAAGAGGGAATGAGCGAGAGAGTAAGCGAGAGAGAAACAGAGAGAGACAGGGAGCAAGTGAAAGAAAGTGAGATATAGATAGATAGAGAGCGAGTTAGATAGATCGAGCGAGAGCATTGCGAGAATAAGCGGGAGAATAAGAGTGAGAATGAGCGAGAGGCAGCAAGAGCGAGAGAGAGAGAGAGAGCGAGAGTGAGTAAGTGAGAGAGAGAGAGAGCGAGAGATCGAGTTAGCAAGAGTAAGTCAGAGAAAGAGAGCAAGAAATAGAGTTAGGGAGAGAGAGAGCGAGAGAAAGAACGAGACAAAGCAAAACGAGAGGTTGAGACCGAGATAGAGAGCGAGAGAGTGAGAGCGAGAGAAAGACAGCGAGAGAGAGCGGGAGAGCGAGAGTGAAAGCGAGAGCAAGAGACCGTAATTAAGAGACTGAGAGCGTGAGCGAGAGAGCGAAAGAGAGAGCGAGCGAGAGACAGAGCAACGGAGAGAGGGTTCGGGAGAGCAAGAGCAGGAGAAAGAGAAACGTGAGCAAGGGCGTAAGTATAAGCAAGAGAGGGAGAGGTCATGAGAGTGAGAGCAGGATCGAGAGCGACTGAGCAAGAACGACAAAAAGAGCGAGAACCAGAGAGAGATAGAGACCTAGAAACGGAGAGAAAGAGCGAGCGAGAGCGAGAAAGAGAAAGACCGAGGGGAAGAGAGAGAGCGAGACAGAAAGATCGAGATAGTGACAGCGAGAGAGAGAGACAGCGAGAGCGAGAGCAAGAGAGCGAACGGGGGAGAGAAAGAGGAGACAGAAAAAAAAAACTAGAGAGAGACAAATAGAGCACGAAAGAAAGCAAGAGAGAGAGAGAGAGCAAGCGAGAGTGAGAGAGCGAGAGAAAGCGAGAGACAGCGAGAGAGACAGAGAGTGAGAGAGACGGAGAGAGAAAGAAAGCGAAAGAGAACGGGAGATGGAGCGAGAGTGAGAGAGAATGAGAGTCAGAAGAGGAAGAGAAAGCGAGAGACAAAGAGAGCGAGAGAGAAAGCAAAAGAGAGCAAGCGAGAGAGGGCGAGAAAAGATAGTGAGAGAGAGAGAGGGAGAACGAGTGAGAAAGAGAGCGAGAAAGAAAACAAGTGAGACAGCAAAATAGAGCGAAAAAGAAAACGGAAAAAGAGCTAGGGTGAGAGAGCGAGAGCAAGAGAAAATCAGCCTGCAAGAAAGCGAGGGTGCAAGAGAGAGAGAGAGAGCAAGAGAGAGAGGAAGCGAGAGAAAGAGGGAGAGCGAGCGGGAGAGAGACAGCGCTAGAGAGACAGAGAGCGATAGTAAAAAAGTTAGCGAGCGCGAAAGATATTGCGAGTTCGCGAAATGCGGAGCTAGTGAGAGAGAGAGAGAGAGAGAGAGAGAGAGAGAGAGAGCGAGAGGGAAAGCGAGAGAATGAGAGGGCGAGAGAGCGAGAGAGTAGGAGTGAGAGAGAGAGAGTGAGATACAGTGAATAATAGAAGGCGAGTGAGAAAGAGCGAGAGACAGAGCGAGAGAGAAAAAAGAGCGAGAGACAGAGCAAGAAAGTATGAGCAAGGGAGATGGAGCAAGAGAGAGAGAGAGAGCGAAATAGAGTGAGAGAGAGCGAGAGAGAGAAAGCGGGAGCAATAGACTGAGGGAGAGAGCGGCAGATTAAAGTGAGACAGAAAGAGATAGCGTAAGAACGAAATAGCGAAGGAGAGAGCAGAAGAGAGCGTAAAATACCAAGAGAGAAAGGAGTAGCGGGAGCGAATAAAAGAGCAAGTGAGGTTAAAAGTGAGTGGAAGAGAGCAGGAGAGGGCGAGATGGTAAGAACGAGAAACACAGAGAGCGGGAACTTAAATTATTATATGAGAGGATTTATAAAGGTAAAGGATATATATTTAAAAAAGGCGCGTCAATGGTTTTATTAGAAGAGATAACTCCTTCAAAATGCCTGTGGGTGGAAGGTATTACCAGTAGGATAATCATCACTTCAAGAGATTTGTTATAACAATTAAGGATATATTTTCCAAAAAAGAACGAGTAAATGGTTTTATTAGTAGATTACTTACTCGTAATGCCTGCGGTCAAAGATCCTTCTAGTAAAATAATAAATTATTCAATAAGCCTATGTAAAGAAATCATGGATATATTGCTCCGGAGGAAAAGACGCGTAAATGGTTTGAACAGTGTAGATAACTTACTAAGAAGGCCGGCGGTTTACAGGTTCCAACAGCGGGATAGCGAAGTAATAATTGAAAATAATGACATGTATTATTTAAATTAATGAATAATGATTAAGGATATATACTTCCAATAAAACAAAGTAACCATAACAAGTCTTAGCAGGGAAGAACGCCTGCGCTTTGTTGCATCGGCCAGCGGGCTAATAAATCACTTTTTGACACAATAGTTATCGCTTAAGGATATACAGTTCTAGAAGAAAAGAACGCGTAAATGGTTTAAGGAGGGAAGATAACTTACTCGAAACGCCAGTGGTTATAGAGTACCATATGTAAGATACAATATTTAATGAGACTATGTATACAACTAAAGGATATATATTTCCGGACGCGTAAATAGTGTTAGCGGGGTAAACAACTTACTCGGAACGCTGATGTTTTGATGATTCTACCAGCATGATATCGAAGTATTTATTGAGACTAATTTAAACACTAAAGGATGTATATTTCCGAAAGAAAAGATGCGTAAATGGTTTCAGCAGGGCAAATAACTTACTCGGAACTACGGCGGTTTGACGGATCTACCAGCAGGATAACGGAGTATTTCTTAAGTAATCTTAACACTAAAGGATATATCTTTCTGGAAGAAACACGGGGCGAAAATAGTTTCAGCAGGGCAGATAAGTAACCTGAAACGCCTGCGGTTTAACGCATCTACCAGAGTGGTAATGAATTATTTATTAGGACAATTAATATGCGTTGATGGAAGACAAGACGCGTAAATGGTTTGTGCAGGGAAGATAACTTACTCGAAAAGCCGGCGGTTTAAAAGATGTACCAGCGGTTAACGAAGTACCCTTTGAGACTTATACCACTAAAGGATATAGATTTCTGGAAGAAAAAGACGCCTAAAAAGTTTTATCAGCGGTATAAGTTTCCTGCAACACCTGCTGTTTGAAAGATCTACCATTGGGTCAACAGACCGCCGTCGACTAGCGATAGCGACGAACGACCTTATAGTGGTGAGTGACCTATAACAATAAGCTAGTGTCGAAGGAAGCAGTAATATGTAATATTATATATATATATATATATATATATGTATATTAAATTATATATATATATTATGTTAGAATATAGAACAAGAGATATAAGCTGGTAGTTCTTTCAAACTATTGGTAATCATCACAAGGAAATTCTCTTTCCTGCTGAAAAAAATAAAAAAAAATTTTTGCCTTCGTAAAGCCTTCAATTTAAGAAAGTAAAAATCCTAAACTTAGTGTCAGCTCGGCCGACGTATGACCTAAATGACCATGCAAGTAAACACAGATAGAAACCGGAAGAGATAGACCACAAGCTACATACCTTCAGTGAGAGACGGCAAGCGAGAAGCCGCCAGACTGCTAGCGAGAGACCGACGGCAAGAGACCGCCAGCCAGAGCCTGCTTAAGAGTAACTGCCAGTAAGAGACCGCTATAGAGAGTGACTGCCCGCGAATCACCGCCAGCGAGAGAGAGCTAGCGAGAGACCATAAAAGAGGTACCGCCAGACCGATAGCAAGAGACCGCTAGCAAGAGACCGTGAAAAAGGGACCGCCAGACTGCTATAGTGATACCGCCAGAGAGAGAGAGAGAGAGAGAGAGAGAGAGAGAGAGAGAGAGAGAGAGAGAGAGAGAGAGAGAGAGACAAGACCACTAGCGAGTGACCATTAAACGTAATGTAATGTAATGTAATGTAATATATCTCCGTCGGTGACCACAAAGTCATAAAGACCAGGTGGGTGTTACGCAGGAGAGTTTTGTTTAGCGCACTCACAGCCTAAGCGGCTTTCGGTACGCATTCGGTAGCCAATAGACTTCGTCTCACGCAACAAACAGAAAGTGGGAAGCATAGCAGAGTTAGGAGAGCAGTTGAGGTAGTGAGTAGCATAGAAGTAGCAGTTCAGAACCACTGAAAAAGACGTGCCATAGTCGGCAGTCGGAGAAGATGTCGTTGCGTAAAATAGAGACCTCCATACTGCGAGCGAGATACCGCACGCGCGAGGCCGCTAGCAAGAGACCGTGAGACCGCCAGAGAGAGACTGCCCACAGAAAGACGGCCAGAAAGACGCCGCCAGCTACATACCGCCAACTACAAGCCGCCAGCTACATACCGCCAGCTACAAGCCGCCAGCTACATACCGCCAGTGAGAGACCGCCAGCGAGAGACTGCCGAAGAGAAACCGCCGTCGACTAGCGATTGTGACGAGCGACGAGCGAATTTATAGAGGCTAGCGACCTATAACAAGGAGCGAGTGACAGAAGAAGATATAATATTTAATATATTAAATAAATATATATATATATATATATATTTATATATATATCATATATATATATATATATAAAATAAGATAGTAGATAGAACAAGTGATAGAAGCTGGTAGTTCCTTTAAACCACCCTTATCACAAGGAAATTATCTTACCAGAAAAAAACAATAAACATTTATTTCTTACCTCCGTGAAAAATACGTCTATATAAGAAAAGGAAAATCCTAAACTTAGTGTCAGCTCGGCCGACCTATGACCTAAACGACTATGCACGTAAACACGGATAGAGGCCACAAGAGACAGACCACCAGCTGCATACTGTCAGTGGGAGACCGCAAGCGTGAGGCCGCCAGACTGGTGGCGAGAGACCGACGGCAAGAGACCGCCAGCCAGAGCATGTCAACGAGAAACCGCCGGTAAGAGTCCGCCAGAGTGAGTGACTGCCTGCGAATGACCGCCAGCGAGAGGCCGCTAGCGAGAATCCGTTAAAGAGACCGCCAGAGAGGGACGGCCCGCGAATGACCGCTAGCGAGAGACCAGTTGCTACAGACCGGTACAGAGATACCGCTAGCCCGCTAGCGCCAGGCCGCTAGCGAGATACCATGAAAAAGGAACCGCCAGACCGCCATAATGAGACCGTAAGAAAAAACGGCCAGCGAGATACTGCAAACGAGAGACCGCTAGTGAGAAACCATGAAAGAGAGACTGCCAGACCGCTAGAGAGAGTCCGCCCGCGAATGACCACTAGCGAGAGACCGTTAAAAAGAGACTGCCATACCGCAAGCGAGATACCGCAAGCGAGAGACCGCAAACGAGAGACCGCAAACGAGAGACCGCTAGCGATAGACCGCTAGCGAGAGACCGCACGCGAGACACCGCAAGCGAGCCACCCCAAGCGAGAGACCCACTAGCGAGAGACCGCTAGCGAGAGACCGCTAGCGAGAGACCGCTAGCGAGAGACCGCTAGCGAGACACCGCTAGCGAGACACCGCTAGCGAGACACCGCTAGCGAGACACCGCTAGCGAGACACCGCTAGCGAGACACCGCCAGAGAGAGATTGCCAGAACGACACCGACCAGCCAGCTACATACCGCTAGTGAGAGACCGCCAGCGAGAGACTGCTGAAGGGAGACCGCCGTAGACTAGCGATAGCGACTAGCGACAAGCGACTTCGCACAGACGAGCGACCTATAAGGAGCGAGAAACAGAAAAGATATTTAATATAATATATAAATTTTACAGATATATATATATATAATTTGATAGAGGATAGAGCAAGAGATAGAAGCTGGTAGTTCCTTCAAACCACCGTTGTCACAAGGAAATTATCTCCCCTGCTAAAAGAAAAATAGACACTTATTTTTAACGTTCATGAAAAGTACGACTATATAAGAAAATGAAAATCCTAAGAGTTACAGAGAGAGCTAGTGTTACAGATAGAGCTAGAGCGAGAGTTTAGAGTGCGAGCTTGGAGTCAGAAAGAGAGCTCAGAGAGGAAAAGATAGAGGAAAAGATAGAGTCAGAGATAGAGTCAGAGATAGAGTTAGAGACAGAGAGCTAGTGTTAGAGCTTAGAGTTAAAGCAGAGTTAAAGCAGAGTTAAAGCAGAGTTAAAGCAGAGTTAAAGCAGAGTTAAAGCAGAGTTAAAGCAGAGTTAAAGCAGAGTTAAAGCAGAGTTAAAGCAGAGTTAAAGCAGAGCTAGAGTAAGATAGATATCTAGAGAGAGAGAACTAGAGTTAGGTGGAGAGTCAGAGGGAGGGTCAGAGTCATAGATATAGAGTTAGAGAGAGAGAGAGAGAGAGAGAGAGAGAGAGAGAGAGAGAGATAGAGTTAGGGGGAGAGTCAGAGAGAGAGTTAGAGAGATAGAGATAGAGTCAGAGAGAGAGTTAGGAAGAGAGTTAGAGAGAGAGAGAGAGAGAGAGAGAGAGAGAGAGAGA
>WPIO01000278.1:87500-95000 GCA_009760855.2 Cristatella mucedo | reverse complement strand
AGCTAGAGCTAGAGTTAGAGAGAGAGAGATAGAGTTAGGGAGAGAGCTAGAGTTAGGGGGAGAGTCATAGGGAGAGTTAGAGTTAGAGCTAGAGTAAGATAGATAGCTAGAGAGAGAGAGAACTAGAGTTAGGTGGAGAGTCAGAGGGAGGGTCAGAGTCATAGATATAGAGTTAGAGAGAGAGAGTTAGAGTCAGAGATCTAGTGTTAGAGAGAGAGAGCTAGAGTTAGAGTCAGAGAGAGAGTTAGCGAGAGAGATAGAGTTAGAGATAGAGTTAGGGAGAGAGAGTTAGATTAGGAGAGCTAGAGCTAGAGTTAGAGTCAGAGAGAGAGAGAGAGAGTCAGAGAGAGAGAGAGAGTTAGAGTCAGAGAGAGAGAGTTAGAGTCAGAGAGAGAGCTAGAGTCAGTCAGAGAGCTAAAGTTAGAGTCAGAGAGAGAGAGAGCTAGAGTCAGTCAGAGAGCCAAAGTTAGAGTCAGAGAGAAAGGTCGAGTTAGAGTCAGAGAGCTGGTGTTAGAGAGAGAGCTAGAGTTAGAGTCAGAGAGCTAGAGTTAGAGTCAGAGAGCTAGAGTAAGAGTCACAGAGCTAGAGTTAGAGTCAGAGAGCTAGTGTTAGAGAGAGTTAGGGAGAGAGCTAGAGTTATGGGGAGAGCTAGAGCTAGAGTTAGAGAGAGAGAGAGGGATAGAACGAGACAGATAGAGATAGAACGAGATAGAACGAGAAAGAACGAGAAAGAACGAGATAGAACGAGATAGAACGAGATAGAACGAGATAGAACGATAGAGAACGAGAGTTAGAGAAAGAGCGAGAGTGCGAGAGAGGAACGGGAGTTACAGGGAGTGGGGAAGGCGAGAGGGAACGATCGACAATGAGATTTAGAGTGAGAGAGGTTGGGAGCGAGAGAAAGCGAGAGAGAGAGAGAGCGAAACGAAGAGCGCGAGAGCGAGTGTGAGAGAGCGAAAGAGAGAGAGCGAGAAAGCGAGAGAGAGCAAGTGAAGAGTACGAGGGAGCAAGCGCGCGACAACGAGAGAGAGCGAATGAGAGAGAGCGAGAGAGAGAGAGCGAGTAAGAGAGAGCGAGTAAGAGAGAGCGAGTAAGAGAGAGAGAGAGAGTTAGAGAGAGCGTAGGAGCAAGAGAGAGCGAGAGAGAGCAAGAGAGAGAGAGCGAAAAAGAGAGAAAAAACGAGATCAAAAAAGAGAGTGTGAGATATAGCTAGATAGAGAGCGAGTGAGAGAGAGCGAACGACAGAGTGGGAGCGTTGCGAGAGTAAACGGGAGAAAGAGAGTGAGAAAGAGCAAGAGGTTGCAAAAGCGAAAAAGCGAGAGATAGAGAGAGAGAGCAAGAGTGAGTGAGAGCCAGAGAAAGAGAGCGAGAAAGAGAGAGCGGGGAGAGAGAGAGAGAGAGAGAGCAAGAGAGAAAGTGAGTAAAGTAAGCCTAGTGATAGAGAGTGAGAGAGAGAGAGAGAGTAAGCGAGAGTGTAAGAGAGAAAGTGGGACAGAGTAAGCGAGAGGGAATGAGCGAAAGAGATAAAGAGAGCGAGAGGTGGGGAGCAAAAGAAAGTGAGAGAAAGAGGGAGAGCCAGAGAGGGAGCGAGAGATAGTGAAAGAGAGCGAAAGGTAGAGCGATGGAGATAGGGAGAGCGAGAGAGGGCGAGTGAGGGTGAACGAGTAAGAAAGAGCGACCAAGGTAAAGAGAACGAGAGAGAGCTGGAGATAAAGGGAGAGCGAAAGAGAAAAAGAAAGCGGGTAAGAGAGAGTGAAAGAGCGAGAGCTAGAGACAGAGAGAGAGTTAAAGAGAGAGCGAAAGCGAGACTGAAGGAGATAGGGCAAGAGAGATTGAGATAAAGAGAGATATAGAGAAAGAAGAGATAGATATAGAGAAGAAGAAGATATAGAAAGAGATAAAGAAAGAAGAGATAGAGAGAAAGCGAGAGAGACCCAGAGAGTAAGAGAGCGCGAGAGTGAAAGAGAGAGCGAGTGAGAGAGCCAGCGAGTTAGAGAGACAACGAGAGAGAGAGAGAGAGAGAGAGAGAGAGAGAGAGAGAGAGAGAGAGAGAGAGAGAGAGAGAGAGAGAGAGAGAAGGCGAGATGCAGAGAAACAGAGAAAGCAAGAGAGAGTGAGTGAGAGTGAGTAGTAGAGAGCGAGTGTGCAAAAGCGAGCGAGAGAGAGCGAGACAGAGAGATCGACAGCGACAGAGAGGGCCAGTGAGAGAGTAACAGAGAGAGCAAGATAGAGAGAGAGAGACCGAGAAAGAGAGCAGAAGGGAGAGATATAGCAAGAGAGACAGAAAGAGAGAACGAGAAAAAGAGATTGAGAGGAAGAGGGAGGGATTAAGAGCGAGATAAAGCGAGGGAGAGAAAGAGCGAAATTAAGAGCGAGAGAGAGAAAAATAGAGTGAGAAGAGCAAGAGAGAGCCAGAGAGAGAGAGAGAGAGAGAGAGAATTGGAGTAATAGAGAGAAAAAGAGAAAAAGTGAGATTTAGAGAGAGCGAGTAAAAGAGTGACTAAGAGAGAGCGAATGAGGAAGAGCGAGAGAGCAAAGAGAGAGTGAGAGAGCGACAGAAAGCGGGACATAGCGAGAGAGCAACAGAGAGCGCGCGAAAGAGAGAGATAGCGAGAGAGTGAGCGAGATAGAGAGAAACAGAGACAGAGAGCAAGAGAGTGAGAGAGAGATAGTGAGATATCGCTTCATAGAGAGCGAGTAAGAGAAAGTGAGCGAGAGAGCGAGAGCATGGTGAACGGGAGAAAAAGAGTGAGAAAGAGCGAGAGGAAGCAAGAGCGATAGAGAGCGAGAGATAGAGAGTGCGAGAGAGAGAGAGAGAGAGAGAGACAGACAGACAGAGAAGAAAGAGCGCGAGAAAGAGAGCGCGAAGAGAGAGAGAGAGAGAGAAGTGAGAGAAAGAGAGTAAAGGAGACCGAGAGATAAAGAACAGAGAGAGTAAGAGAGAGAAAAAGAGAGAAAGAGAGACAGAGAAAGCGAAAGTGAGCGAAAGAGATAGAGGGAGCAAAAGAGAGAGAGAGAGAGAGAAAGACGGTAAGCGAAAGCGAGAGAGAGATAGCGATAGAGAGCTAAAGTTAGAGCGAGAGAGAGCGAGAGAGAGAGCGAGAGAGAGCGAGAGAGAGAGAGAGAGCAAGTGCGAGAGAACGAGTAGGATAGAGCAAGCGAGTGAAAGAAGAATGCAATTTTAACAGAACGAGAGAGATAAAGCGAGAGAGACAGAGAGAGAGAGAGAGAGAGAGAGAGCGAAAGCAAGAGCAATGGAAAAGAAGCGAGAGACTGAGCGATATAGAGAGAAACAGAAAGACAGAGAGCAAGAGAGTGAGAGACAGTGAAATATAGCTAGATATAGAGCGAGCTAGAGAGTGCGAGCGAGAGAGAGCCAGAGCTTTGCGAGAGTGAGCGGGAGAAAGAGAGAGTGAGAAAGAGCGAGAGGAAGCAAGAGCGAGAGAAAGCGAGAGAGAGATAGAGAGAGCAAGAGTTGTGAGTGAGCGAACCAGAGAAAGAGATCGGGGAGAGAGCAAATGAGAGAACGTGAGAATAAGAGAGTAAAGGAGAGCCAGTGATAGAGAGCAAGCGAGAAAGTAAGCGAGTGTCCGAGAGAAATTGAGACAGAGAAAGCGAGAGAGAGTGAGCGTTAGTGATTGAGCGAGATAGAGCGAGCGAGAGCTAGGGAGCAAAAGAGAGAGAGAGAGAGAGAGAGCGAGAGAGAGAGACCAAGAGATAGGCAGACAGAGACAACTAGGGTGAGGGAGCAAGAGAGAGAAACAGAGGAGGAGAGCGAGTAAGAGTGAGCAAGTAGAGAGAGAGCGTGAGAGAAAGAGAGAGCGAGAGAGCGAGCGAGAGAGAGAGAAAGCGAGAGAGAGAGAGAGAGCGAGATTGAGAGAACGAAAGCAAGAGCAAGAGGGAATGAGCGAGAGAGTAAGCGAGAGAGAAACAGAGAGAGACAGGGAGCAAGTGAAAGAAAGTGAGATATAGATAGATAGAGAGCGAGTTAGATAGATCGAGCGAGAGCATTGCGAGAATAAGCGGGAGAATAAGAGTGAGAATGAGCGAGAGGCAGCAAGAGCGAGAGAGAGAGAGAGAGAGAGTAAGTGAGAGAGAGAGAGAGAGAGAGCGAGAGATCGAGTTAGCAAGAGTAAGTCAGAGAAAGAGAGCAAGAAATAGAGTTAGGGAGAGAGAGAGCGAGAGAAAGAACGAGACAAAGCAAAACGAGAGGTTGAGACCGAGATAGAGAGCGAGAGAGAGAGAGAGAGAGAGAGAGAGAGCGAGAGAGAGCGGGAGAGAGAGAGAGTGAAAGCGAGAGCAAGAGACCGTAATTAAGAGACTGAGAGCGTGAGCGAGAGAGAGCGAAAAGAGAGAGCGAGCGAGAGACAGAGCAACGGAGAGAGGGTTCGGGAGAGCAAGAGCAGGAGAAAGAGAAACGTGAGCAAGGGCGTAAGTATAAGCAAGAGAGGGAGAGGTCATGAGAGTGAGAGCAGGATCGAGAGCGACTGAGCAAGAACGACAAAAAGAGAGCGAGAACCAGAGAGAGATAGAGACCTAGAAACGGAGAGAAAGCGAGGGAGAGAGCGAGAAAGAGAAAGACCGAGGGGAAGAGAGAGCGAGACAGAAAGAGCGAGATAGTGACAGCGAGAGAGAGAGAGAGACAGCGAGAGCGAGAGCAAGAGAGCGAACGGGGGAGAGAAAGAGGAGACAGAAAAAACTAGAGAGAGACAAATAGAGCACGAAAGAAAGCAAGAGAGAGAGAGAGCAAGCGAGAGTGAGAGAGCGAGAGAAAGCGAGAGACAGCGAGAGAGACAGAGTTTTAGAGAGCCGGTGACAGATAGAAAGCGCAAAAGAATGTGAGATCGAGCGAGAGTGAGAGAGAATGAGAGTCAGAGGAAGAGAAAGCGAGAGACAAAGAGAGCGAGAGAGAAAGCAAAAGAGAGCAAGCGAGAGAGGGCGAGAAAAGATAGTGAGAGAGAGAGAGGGAGAACGAGTGAGAAAGAGAGCGAGAAAGAAAACAAGTGAGACAGCAAAATAGAGCGAAAAAGAAAACGGAAAAAGAGCTAGGGTGAGAGAGCGAGAGCAAGAGAAAATCAGCCTGCAAGAAAGCGAGGGTGCAAGAGAGAGAGAGAGAGCAAGAGAGAGAGGAAGCGAGAGAAAGAGGGAGAGCGAGCGGGAGAGAGACAGCGCTAGAGAGACAGAGAGCGATAGTAAAAAAGTTAGCGAGCGCGAAAGATATTGCGAGTTCGCGAAATGCGGAGCTAGTGAGAGAGAGAGAGAGAGAGAGAGAGAGAGAGAGAGAGAGAGGGAAAGCGAGAGAGAGAGAGGGCGAGAGAGAGAGAGAGAGAGAGAGAGAGAGAGAGAGAGAGAGAGAGAGAGTGAGATACAGTGAATAATAGAAGGCGAGTGAGAAAGAGCGAGAGACAGAGCGAGAGAGAAAAAAGAGCGAGAGACAGAGAGAGAGCGAAATAGAGTGAGAGAGAGCGAGAGAGAGAGAAAGCGGGAGCAATAGACGGAGGGAGAGAGCGGCAGATTAAAGTGAGACAGAAAGAGATAGCGTAAGAACGAAATAGCGAAGGAGAGAGCAGAAGAGAGCGTAAAATACCAAGAGAGAAAGGAGTAGCGGGAGCGAATAAAAGAGCAAGTGAGGTTAAAAGTGAGTGGAAGAGAGCAGGAGAGGGCGAGATGGTAAGAACGAGAAACACAGAGAGCGGGAACTTAAATTATTATATGAGAGGATTTATAAAGGTAAAGGATATATATTTAAAAAAGGCGCGTCAATGGTTTTATTAGAAGAGATAACTCCTTCAAAATGCCTGTGGGTGGAAGGTATTACCAGTAGGATAATCATCACTTCAAGAGATTTGTTATAACAATTAAGGATATATTTTCCAAAAAAGAACGAGTAAATGGTTTTATTAGTAGATTACTTACTCGTAATGCCTGCGGTCAAAGATCCTTCTAGTAAAATAATAAATTATTCAATAAGCCTATGTAAAGAAATCATGGATATATTGCTCCGGAGGAAAAAGACGCGTAAATGGTTTGAACAGTGTAGATAACTTACTAAGAAGGCCGGCGGTTTACAGGTTCCAACAGCGGGATAGCGAAGTAATAATTGAAAATAATGACATGTATTATTTAAATTAATGAATAATGATTAAGGATATATACTTCCAATAAAACAAAGTAACCATAACAAGTCTTAGCAGGGAAGAACGCCTGCGCTTTGTTGCATCGGCCAGCGGGCTAATAAATCACTTTTTGACACAATAGTTATCGCTTAAGGATATACAGTTCTAGAAGAAAAGAACGCGTAAATGGTTTAAGGAGGGAAGATAACTTACTCGAAACGCCAGTGGTTATAGAGTACCATATGTAAGATACAATATTTAATGAGACTATGTATACAACTAAAGGATATATATTTCCGGACGCGTAAATAGTGTTAGCGGGGTAAACAACTTACTCGGAACGCTGATGTTTTGATGATTCTACCAGCATGATATCGAAGTATTTATTGAGACTAATTTAAACACTAAAGGATGTATATTTCCGAAAGAAAAGATGCGTAAATGGTTTCAGCAGGGCAAATAACTTACTCGGAACTACGGCGGTTTGACGGATCTACCAGCAGGATAACGGAGTATTTCTTAAGTAATCTTAACACTAAAGGATATATCTTTCTGGAAGAAACACGGGGCGAAAATAGTTTCAGCAGGGCAGATAAGTAACCTGAAACGCCTGCGGTTTAACGCATCTACCAGAGTGGTAATGAATTATTTATTAGGACAATTAATATGCGTTGATGGAAGACAAGACGCGTAAATGGTTTGTGCAGGGAAGATAACTTACTCGAAAAGCCGGCGGTTTAAAAGATGTACCAGCGGTTAACGAAGTACCCTTTGAGACTTATACCACTAAAGGATATAGATTTCTGGAAGAAAAAAAAAAGACGCCTAAAAAGTTTTATCAGCGGTATAAGTTTCCTGCAACACCTGCTGTTTGAAAGATCTACCATTGGGTCAACAGACCGCCGTCGACTAGCGATAGCGACGAACGACCTTATAGTGGTGAGTGACCTATAACAATAAGCTAGTGTCGAAGGAAGCAGTAATATGTAATATTATATATATATATATATATATGTATATTAAATTATATATATATATTATGTTAGAATATAGAACAAGAGATATAAGCTGGTAGTTCTTTCAAACTATTGGTAATCATCACAAGGAAATTCTCTTTCCTGCTGAAAAAAAAAAAAAAAAATTTTTTGCCTTCGTAAAGCCTTCAATTTAAGAAAGTAAAAATCCTAAACTTAGTGTCAGCTCGGCCGACGTATGACCTAAATGACCATGCAAGTAAACACAGATAGAAACCGGAAGAGATAGACCACAAGCTACATACCTTCAGTGAGAGACGGCAAGCGAGAAGCCGCCAGACTGCTAGCGAGAGACCGACGGCAAGAGACCGCCAGCCAGAGCCTGCTTAAGAGTAACTGCCAGTAAGAGA
>WPIO01000278.1:67500-82500 GCA_009760855.2 Cristatella mucedo | reverse complement strand
GCTAGTGTTAGAGTCAGAGAGAGAGTTAGCGAGAGAGATAGAGTCAGGGGGAGAGTCAGAGAGAGAGTTAGAGAGTTAGAGAGTTAGAGAGAGAGAGAGAGAGAGAGAGATAGAGAGAGAGAGAGAGAGAGAGAGAGAGAGAGAGAGATAGAGTGAGAGATAGAGAGTTAGGGGAGAGGAGAGAGTCAGAGAGAGAGGTTAGAGTTAGAGAGAGAGAGAGAGAGAGAGAGAGAGAGAGAGAGAGAGAGAGAGAGAGAGAGAGAGAGAGAGAGAGAGAGAGAGAGAGAGAGAGAGAGAGTTAGAGAGAGAGTTAGAGAGAGAGTTAGAGAGAGAGTTAGAGAGAGAGTTAGGGAGAGAGCTAGAGTTAGGGGGAGAGTCACAGGGAGAGTTAGAGTTAGAGCTAGAGTAAGATAGATAGCTAGAGAGAGAGAGAACTAGAGTTAGGTGGAGAGTCAGAGGGAGGGTCAGAGTCATAGATATAGAGATAGAGTTAGAGAGAGAGAGAGAGAGAGAGAGAGAGAGAGAGAGAGAGAGATAGAGAGAGAGATAGAGTTAGGGGGAGAGAGAGAGAGAGAGAGAGAGAGAGAGAGAGAGAGAGAGAGAGAGAGAGAGAGTTAGGAAGAGAGTCAGAGAGAGAGTTAGAGAGAGAGATAGAGAGAGAGAGAGAGAGAGAGAGTTAGGAGAGTTATAGAGAGAGAGTTAGATTAAGAGAGCTATAGCTAGAGTTAGAGAGAGAGAGATAGAGAGAGAGAGAGAGAGAGAGAGAGGGAGAGAGAGAGGGAGAGTTAGAGCTAGAGTAAGATAGATATCTAGAGAGAGAGAACTAGAGTTAGGTGGAGAGTCAGAGGGAGGGTCAGAGTCATAGATATAGAGTTAGAGAGAGAGAGTTAGAGTCAGAGATCTAGTGTTAGAGAGAGAGTTAGAGAGAGAGTTAGAGAGAGAGAGAGAGAGAGAGAGTTAGAGAGAGAGTTAGAGAGAGAGAGAGAGAGAGAGAGAGAGAGAGAGAGAGAGAGAGAGAGAGAGAGAGAACTAGAGAGAGAGAGAGAGAGTCAGTCAGAGAGCTAGAGTCAGTAGAGTAGAGTCAGAGAGAGCTAGAGTAGAGTCAGAGCTAGAGAGAGAGAGTTAGAGAGAGAGCTAGAGTCAGTCAGAGAGCTAAAGTTAGTGTCAGAGAGAGAGAGAGAGTTAGAGAGAGAGAGTTAGAGAGAGAGAGATAGAGTTAGAGAGAGAGAGTTAGAGAGAGAGCTAGAGTTAGAGTCAGAGAGCCAGAGTTAGAGTCAGAGAGAGATAGTTAGAGTCAGAGAGAGAAAGAGTTAGAGTCAGAGAGAGAGCTAGACTCAGTCAGAGAGCTAAAAAGTTAGAGTAAGAGAGAGAGAGAGAGAGAGAAATGTAGAGTGAGAGAGAGAGAGAGAGAGAGAGAGAGAGAGAGAGAGAGAGTGAGAGAGAGAGTTAGAGAGAGAGAGTTAGAGAGAGAGTTAGAGAGAGAGTTAGGGAGAGAGCTAGAGTTAGGGGGAGAGTCACAGGGAGAGTTAGAGTTAGAGCTAGAGTAAGATAGATAGCTAGAGAGAGAGAGAGAGAGAACTAGAGTTAGGTGGAGAGTCAGAGGGAGGGTGAGAGTCAGAGATAGAGAGTTAGAGAGAGAGAGAGAGAGTTAGGGAGAGATAGAGAGAGAGATAGAGTTAGGGGGAGATCTAGAGCTAGAGCTAGAGCTAGAGTAAGATAGATAGCTAGAGAGAGAGAGAACTAGAGTTAGGTGGAGAGTCAGAGGAAAGGTCAGAGTCATAGATATAGAGTTAGAGAGAGTTAGAGTTAGAGTGAGAGAGAGAGTTAGAGAGAGAGATAGAGAGAGAGATAGAGTTAGGGGGAGAGTCAGAGAGAGAGTTAGAGAGAGAGATAGAGAGAGAGAGAGTTAGAGAGAGAGTTAGAGAGAGAGTTAGAGAGAGAGTTAGATTAAGAGAGCTAGAGCTAGAGTGAGAGATAGAGTTAGGGGGAGAGAGTCCCCATAGGGAGAGTTAGAGCTAGAGTAAGATAGATAGCTAGAGAGAGAGAGAGAGAGAGAGAGAGAGAGAGAGAGAGAGAGTTAGAGAGAGAGAGTTAGAGAGAGAGAGAGAGAGAGAGAGTTAGAGAGAGAGAGTTAGAGAGAGAGAGAGAGAGAGAGAGGGAGAGAGAGAGAGTTTAGGTGAGAGAGTCACAGGGAGAGTTAGAGTTAGAGCTAGAGTAAGATAGATAGCTAGAGAGAGAGAGAACTAGAGTTAGGTGGAGAGTCAGAGGGAGGGTCAGAGTCATAGATATAGAGTTAGAGAGAGAGAGAGAGTTAGAGAGAGAGAGAGAGAGAGAGAGAGAGAGAGAGAGAGAGAGAGAGAGAGAGAGAGAGAGAGATAGAGAGAGAGTCAGAGAGAGAGTTAGGAAGAGAGTCAGAGAGAGAGTTAGAGAGAGAGAGAGAGAGAGAGAGAGAGATTAAGAGAGTTATAGAGAGAGAGAGAGAGAGAGTTAGATTAAGAGAGCTAGAGCTAGAGTTAGAGAGAGAGAGATAGAGTTAGGGAGAGAGAGAGAGAGAGTTAGGGGGAGAGAGTCATAGGTCATAGGGAGAGCTAGAGATAGAGATAGAGTAGATAGATAGCTAGAGAGAGAGAGAACTAGAGTTAGGTGGAGAGTCAGAGGGAGGGTCAGAGTCATAGATATAGAGTTAGAGAGAGAGAGTTAGAGTCAGAGATCTAGTGTTAGAGAGAGAGCTAGAGTTAGAGAGAGAGAGAGAGAGTTAGCGAGAGAGATAGAGTTAGAGATAGAGTTAGGGAGAGAGAGTTAGATTAGGAGAGCTAGAGCTAGAGTTAGAGTCAGAGAGAGAGAGTTAGAGTCAGAGAGAGAGAGAGAGTTAGAGTCAGAGAGAGCTAGAGTCAGAGAGAGAGCTAGAGTCAGTCAGAGAGCTAAAGTTAGAGTCAGAGAGAGAGAGAGAGAGAGAGAGAGAGAGAGCCAAAGAGAGAGTGAGAGAGAAAGGTCGAGTTAGAGTCAGAGAGAGCGAGTGTTAGAGAGCTAGTGTGAGAGAGCTAGTGTTAGTTAGAGAGAGAGCTAGAGTTAGAGTCAGAGAGCCAGAGTTAGAGTCAGAGAGAGATAGTTAGAGTCAGAGAGAGAAAGAGTTAGAGTCAGAGAGAGAGCTAGACTCAGTCAGAGAGCTAAAAAGTTAGAGTAAGAGAGAGAATTAGAGTCAGAAATGTAGAGTGAGAGAGTTAGAGAGAGAGAGAGAGTTAGAGAGAGAGAGTTAGAGAGAGAGTTAGAGAGAGAGAGTTAGAGAGAGAGTTAGAGAGAGAGAGTTAGGGAGAGAGCTAGAGTTAGTTAGGGGGAGAGTCACAGGGAGAGTTAGAGTTAGAGCTAGAGTAAGATAGATAGCTAGAGAGAGAGAGAACTAGAGTTAGGTGGAGAGTCAGAGGGAGGGTCAGAGTCATAGATATAGAGTTAGAGAGAGAGAGAGAGAGTTAGGGAGAGATAGAGAGAGAGATAGAGTTAGGGGGAGATCTAGAGCTAGAGCTAGAGCTAGAGTAAGATAGATAGCTAGAGAGCGAGAACTAGAGTTAGGTGGAGAGTCAGAGGAAAGGTCAGAGTCATAGATATAGAGTTAGAGAGAGTTAGAGTTAGAGTGAGAGAGCTAGTGTTAGAGTCAGAGAGAGAGTTAGCGAGAGAGATAGAGTTAGGGGGAGAGTCAGAGAGAGAGTTAGAGAGAGAGAGAGAGAGAGAGAGTTAGGAGAGTTATAGAGAGAGGGATAGAGAGAGAGTTAGATTAAGAGAGCTAGAGCTAGAGTGAGAGATAGAGTTAGGGGGAGAGAGTCATAGGGAGAGTTAGAGCTAGAGTAAGATAGATAGCTAGAGAGAGAGAGAGAGAGAGAGAGAGAGTTAGAGAGAGAGTTAGAGAGAGAGAGAGAGAGAGAGAGAGTTAGAGAGAGAGTTAGAGAGAGAGTTAGAGAGAGAGAGATAGAGTTAGGGAGAGAGCTAGAGTTAGGGGGAGAGTCATAGGGAGAGTTAGAGTTAGAGCTAGAGTAGAGATAGATATCTAGAGAGAGAGAACTAGAGTTAGGTGGAGAGTCAGAGGGAGGGTCAGAGTCATAGATATAGAGTTAGAGAGAGAGAGAGTTAGAGAGAGAGATAGAGATAGAGAGAGAGAGAGAGAGAGAGAGAGAGAGTCAGAGAGAGAGTTAGAGAGATAGAGATAGAGTCAGAGAGAGAGTTAGGAAGAGAGTCAGAGAGAGAGTTAGAGAGAGAGAGATAGAGAGAGAGTTAGAGAGAGAGTTATAGAGAGAGAGAGAGAGAGAGAGCTAGAGCTAGAGTTAGAGAGAGAGAGATAGAGTTAGGGAGAGAGCTAGAGTTAGAGGGGAGAGTCATCAGGGAGAGTTAGAGTTAGAGCTAGAGTAAGATAGATAGCTAGAGAGAGAGAGAACTAGAGTTAGGTGGAGAGTCAGAGGGAGGGTCAGAGTCATAGATATAGAGTTAGAGAGAGAGAGAGTTAGAGTCAGAGATCTAGTGTTAGAGAGAGAGAGCTAGAGTTAGAGTCAGAGAGAGAGTTAGCGAGAGAGATAGAGTTAGAGATAGAGTTAGGGAGAGAGAGAGTTAGATTAGGAGAGCTAGAGCTAGAGTTAGAGTCAGAGAGAGAGAGTTAGAGTCAGAGAGAGAGAGAGAGTTAGAGTCAGAGAGAGCTAGAGTCAGAGAGAGAGCTAGAGTCAGTCAGAGAGCTAAAGTTAGAGTCAGAGAGAGAGAGAGCTAGAGTCAGTCAGAGAGCCAAAGTTAGAGTCAGAGAGAAAGGTCGAGTTAGAGTCAGAGAGCTGGTGTTAGAGAGCTAGTGTTAGAGAGCTAGTGTTAGAGAGAGAGCTAGAGTTAGAGTCAGAGAGCCAGAGTTAGAGTCAGAGAGAGATAGTTAGAGTCAGAGAGAGAAAGAGTTAGAGTCAGAGAGAGAGCTAGACTCAGTCAGAGAGCTAAAAAGTTAGAGTAAGAGAGAGAATTAGAGTCAGAAATGTAGAGTGAGAGAGTTAGAGAGAGAGAGAGAGTTAGAGAGAGAGAGTTAGAGAGAGAGTTAGAGAGAGAGAGTTAGAGAGAGAGTTAGAGAGAGAGTTAGGGAGAGAGCTAGAGTTAGGGGGAGAGTCACAGGGAGAGTTAGAGTTAGAGCTAGAGTAAGATAGATAGCTAGAGAGAGAGAGAACTAGAGTTAGGTGGAGAGTCAGAGGGAGGGTCAGAGTCATAGATATAGAGTTAGAGAGAGAGAGAGTTAGGGAGAGATAGATAGAGAGAGAGATAGAGTTAGGGGGAGATCTAGAGCTAGAGCTAGAGCTAGAGTAAGATAGATAGCTAGAGAGAGAGAGAACTAGAGTTAGGTGGAGAGTCAGAGGAAAGGTCAGAGTCATAGATATAGAGTTAGAGAGAGAGCTAGAGTTAGAGAGAGAGCTAGAGTTAGAGTCAGAGAGAGAGAGTTAGAGTCAGAGAGAGAGCTAGAGTCAGAAAGTTAGAGTGAGAGAGTTAGAGATAGAGAGAGAGAGTTAGAGAGAGAGTTAGAGAGAGAGTTAGAGAGAGAGTTAGATTAGGAGAGCTAGAGCTAGAGTTAGAGTCAGAGGGAAGAGTTAGGTCTAGAGTTAGAGCTAGATAGTAAGATAGAGATATCTAGAGAGAGAGAACTAGAGTTAGGTGGAGAGTCAGAGGGAGAGTCAGAGTCAGAGTCATAGATATAGAGTTAGAGAGAGAGAGAGTTAGAGAGAGAGATAGAGAGAGAGATAGAGTTAGGGGGAGAGTCAGAGGAGAGAGTTAGAGAGATAGAGAGTAGAGTCAGAGAGAGAGAGTTAGGAAGAGAGTCAGAGAGAGATGTTAGAGAGAGAGAGAGAGAGAGAGAGAGAGAGAGTTAGATAGAGAGAGAGTTAGAGAGAGAGATAGAGAGAGAGTTAGATTAAGAGAGAGATAGAGAGAGTTAGAGAGAGAGAGATAGAGTTAGGGAGAGAGCTAGAGTTAGGGGGAGAGTCACAGGGAGAGATAGAGTTAGAGCTAGAGTAAGATAGATAGATAGAGAGAGAGAGAACTAGAGTTAGGTGGAGAGACAGAGGGAGGGTCAGAGTCATAGATATAGAGTTAGAGAGAGAGAGTTAGAGTTAGAGTCAGAGAGCTAGTGTTAGAGAGAGAGCTAGAGTTAGAGTCAGAGAGAGAGAGTTAGAGTCAGAGAGAGAGAGTTAGAGAGAGATAGTTAGGGAGAGAGAGAGTTAGATTAGAGAGAGCTAGAGCTAGAGTTAGAGTCAGAGAGAGAGAGTTCAGAAGTCAGAGAGAGAGAGAGTTAGAGTCAGAGAGAGCGCGAGAGAGAGAGAGAGAGAATAGAGTCAGTCAGAGAGCTAAAGTTAGAGTCAGAGAGAGAGAGAGAGAGCTAGAGTTCAGTCAGAGAGCCAAAGTTCTAGAGTCAGAGAGAAAGGGTCGAGTTAGAGTCAGAGAGAGGAGCTGGTGTTAGAGAGAGAGCAGAGAGATAGAGTCAGAGAGAGAGCTAGAGGAGTTAGAGTCAGAGAGCTAGAGTTAGAGTCAGAGAGAGGAGAAAGAGTTAGAGTCAGAGAGCTAGTGGTTAGAGAGGAGTTAGGGAGAGAGCTAGAGGTATGGGGAGCGCTAGAGCTTAGAAGTTAGAGAGAGAGAGAGGGATAGAACGCAGACAGATAGAGGATAGAAAGAGATCGAGCGAGAAGAAACGAGAAAGAACGAGATTAGAAAACGAGATCAGAACGTAGAGAGAACGTAGAGAACGAGGTTAGAGAAAGAGCGAGAGTTGCGCGAGAGGAAACGGGAGGTGAGGGGAGTGGGAAAGCGGAGCGCAGGACCTCCCGGGAACGATGACAATGAGGATTAGAGTGAAGAGGTGGGAGCGAGAGAAAGCGAGGAGACATATTGTATGTGTTTATAGATGAATAGATCCACAAAAAGATAAGAGAAAACCATATCCGACAGATTTGCGCCAGACAGCCTGATTGGTACACTGTTTATATAGGAGTTTTGAACGACTCAAGATGGTCGTCAAGAGAGCAAACGATATGATATGTTTATCATATTTGATACTTCACAGAGCACCTAAGTTTGCAGAGATTGCATATAGGTCAATATTTATTATAATCATTATCTCATATTAAGTTATGCACAGTTACAGTTTATTATTGTTTCCATATATTTGCTTATTGCGCGTCCAGTTGACTAGATACTTTAGACAGAGACATATATTATTATGCATTAGAGACGCAAAAAGCGACACAGGCGCTTAATGTGTCGCCTATAGTTTTAACCTATTCGTTTACATCAGAGCGAGATGATGTGTATTGCAGATGTTTTATATAGTGACAGAGAGGTTTAGATATGTTTATATATGCCAAAGTGTTGTTATTTTGCCGTGTCGACGGATGACAGAGATGCAGAGATAGCTGGAGGCTGACGATACGCAGGAAGACAGCCAGACCATAGGCAAACATGAACCAGAGAGATACTCAGACTGTAAAGGAGATGTGAAAAAGATGAAAGATTTTCTACAGAAAGTGGTGATGGTTGTTTTGAGCCAGAGACAGAGAGAGAGCTAAAGAGAGAGCCAAAAGCGAGACCTAGGAGATAAAGGGAGAGACTTTGGAGACAAAGAGACATTATAGATGAAAGAGACAGATATAAAAATAAAAGATACAGAAAGACAAAGAAAGAAGAGATAAAAATTTATATATAACACAGATGCTATATTGTTATATGTTTGCTTTTATATATCAGCTGAGCCAGAGCATCAACCATATTATTATTATTATATACGCCGTCATACACGTTGCTTGCTCATGCTTTTCCCATGAGCTTCAAACATATTTGTTATTATTGTCGAAACGCGCGCTTAATGCCACATACGTTGTTCATATATCGATCCAGGCCATACTACATGTTCCATATTGCAGCCAAACATATGGCTTACATGAGCAGCAGCATATTTGCGTGCAAAGAGCTGAGAGCGAGACAGAGAGATCTGACAGCCATTGGAGATATAACAGTGAGAGCAACAGAGAGAGCAAGATAGAGAGAGGAGAGACCGATATTATATTATGAAGGGAGATATAATAATATATATGGTTATTGGAACGAGAAAAGAGACTGAGATGAAAAGAGGAGGACTGCTGTTTACATTGTTTATGGTTGTTGCTTGAAACCCATTGTTTATATATATATAAACATATTTATTAAATATGCCACATATATTCGTATATATATATATGAACCGGGAGCACAGACATAAGTTAACATAAGCTTTGAGACTGTGTGACATATTTGCTGTTGATGACCGGGGCCATATTTGCACCGCTGCCAAGAGGAGACAAAGAGCATATTTATATAGTTTCCATCATGTTTTTTATCACGCGCATATATTGCACCATATTGTCTGTTACATATCAGCCATATATTTGCTCTACACGTACATACACGTTATTTGTTATTTATATATAGATGTCAAAGGAGATCCAGCTCCCACGTGGGAAGACGAGCACATGTTTAGTTTGTTATTGTTTGATATTACGCAACCTGCATGTTTTTCATTGCTTATTTAGATGTCATTATTTACGGCATGGTTTCATACATTTATATGCTTATACATACATACATCACACTACATCAAGATGTTATACTATGTTTGATGAAACATATATTTCCATATTATTGCTTTATGTTATATTTATTAACTGAGACAAAATATTACATATATAGCATATAAGATATGTTCAGACTTATTGTTTGTTTAAAAGAGACAGATGTGTAGATAAAAGAGAGAGATGATAAAGACTGGTGTTTGCTTATATATATTGTAATGATATATCTAAAATAGATTTATATATATTTTATATATATATTTGAATGAGAGAGAGAGAGAGAGGCAAGAGAGAACGAGAGTAGGATATAGCAAGCGAGTGAAAGAATGCAATTATGAACGAGAGAGATAAATGAGAGAGACAGAGAGAGAGAGAGAGGAGATAGAGCGAGCGAGAGCTAGGGAGCAAAAGAGAGAGAGAGAGAGAGAGAGCGAGAGATAGACCAAGAGAGAGGGAGACAGAGACAACGTGTGAGAGGGAGCAAGAGAGAGAAACAGAGAAGGAGAGCGAGTAAGACTGAGCAAGGTTGAGGGACGGAGCGTGAGAGCAAGAGAGAGCAATAGAGAGGCGAGCGAGGGCGGGAGAAAGAGAGAGAGAGAGAGAGACTGAGGCGAGATTGAGAGAACGAAAAGCAAGAGCAAGATGGAATGAGCGAGAGGAGTAAGCGAGTTTGGAGAGCCAACAGGAGCGGGAGCAGGGAGCAAGTGAAAGAAACGGAGATTATAGAAGATAGAGAGCGAGTTAGATAGGATCGAGCGGAGCGCATTGCGAGAATAAGCGGGAGATAAGAGTGAGAATGAGAGAGAGGCAGCAAGAGCGATGAGAGAGAGCGCAGAGTGAGTAAGTGAGAGAGATGAGAGCCGAGAGATCAGAGTTAGCAAGGAGTAAGTCAGAGGAAAGAGAGCAAAGAAATAGAGTTAGGGAGAGATGAGAAGCGAGAGAAGAACGAGACAAAGCAAAACGAGCGGTTGAGGGCGAGAGATAGAGCAGCGAAAGAAGCGAGAGTGAGTGAGAGGGCGGAGAGGAAAGACACGAGAGGAAGAGGCGGGAGGACGAGCGAGAGTGAAAGGCGAGAGCAAGAGACCGTAATTAAGAGGACCTGAGAGACGTGAGCGGAGAGAGCGACAAGAGAAGAGCGAGCGAGAGACAGGAGCAACGGAGACGAGGGGTTTCGGGGAGAGCAAGAGCAGGAGAAAGAGAAACGTGAGCAAGGCTTTCGTAAGTATAAGCAACGAGAGGGAGAGGTCATGAGACGTGAGAGAAGGATCGAGAGCGAAGGAAGCAAGAACGACAAAAAGAGCGAGAACAGACGAGAGATTAGAGAACCTAGAAGAAGAAACGGAGAAGGAAAGAGGCGAGCGAGAGCCTGGAAAGGCAAAGAGAAAAGACGAGGGGAGAGAGAGAGCGAGACAGAAAGATCGAGATAGTGACAGCGAGAGAGACGAGACAGCTGAGAGCGACAGAGAGCAAGAGAGCGAAAGGGGGCCGAGAGAGAGGAGACAGACAGAAAAAACTAGAAGAGAGACAAATAGAGCACACGAAGAAAGCACAAGAGAGCAGAGAGGCAAGAGAGAGTGAGAGAGACGAGAGGAAAGCGAGAGACAGCGAGAGAGACGAGAGTTTTAGAGAGCCGGTGACAGATAGAAAGCGCAAAAGAATGTGAGATCGAGCGGAGAGTGAGAGAGAATGAGAGTCAGAGGAAGAGAAAAGAGAGAGACCAAGAGAGCGCAGAGAGGAAAGCAAAAGAGAGCAAGCGAGAGAGGGCGACGAAACGGATAGTGGAGAGAGAGAGGGAGCAGCGAACGAGTGAGAAAGAGAGCGAGGAAAGAAAACATAGTGAGACAGCAAAATAGAGCCGAAAAAGAACAACTTGAAAAAAAAAAGAGCTAGGGTGAGAGAGCGAGAGCAAGAGAAAATTCAGCCGCAAGCAAGCGAGGAGTGACAAGAGGAGAGAGAGAGCAAGAGAGCGAGGAGAGGAAAGAGAGAGAACGAGGGGGGAGACGCGAGCGGGGAGAGAGACACCCGCGCTTAGAGAGACAGGAGAGGCGATAGTAAAAAATGGTTAGCGAAGCGCGAAAATATTGCGAGTTCAGCGAAATGCGGAGATAGTGAGAGAGAGAGAGAGAGAGAGAGAGAGGTTTTTTCTTTAGAGAGAGAGAGAAGCGCGAGGGGAAAGCGGAGAGAAATGGATGAGGGAGACGAGAGGGCGATGACAGGCGAGAGCGAGGAGTGTAGGAGAGAGGAGAGGAGGAGAGTGATACAGTGAAATAATAGAAGGCGGTCGAGGTGAGGAAAGGCGAGAGAGGACAGGCGAGATGAGAAAATAAAAGACGAGAGGGACAGAGCAGCAAGAAAGTATGAGCAAGGGAGATGGAGAAAGAGAGAGAGAGGAGAGCGAAAAATAGTGAGAGAGTGAGAGAGGATTCGAGAGAAGAGGAAAGGAAAGGGAAGCAAATAGACGGAGGGAGAGGGCGGCAGAGTAAAGTGAGACAGAAAGAGATAGCGTAAGAAACGAAATAGCGAAGGAGATGAGAGAGAAGACAGAAGAGAGCGTAAATACCAAGAGAGAAAGGAGTAGCGGTAAAAAGAGCGAATTAAAAAGAGCAAGTGAGGTTAAAAAGTGGCAGTGGAAGAGGAGCAGGAGGAGGGCGAGATGGTAAGAACGAGAAACACAGAGGAGCGGGAAACTTAAATTATTATATGAGAGGATTTATAAAGGTAAAGGATATATATTTAAAAAGGCGCCGCGTCAATGGTTTTATTAGAAGAGATAAACTCTTCCTTCAAAATGCCTGTGGGTGGAAGGTATTACCAGTAGGATAATCATCACCTTCAAGAGATTTGTTATAACAATTAAGGATATATTTTCCAAAAAAGAACGAGTAAATGGTTTTTTTTAGTAGGAGATTACTTACTCGTAATGCCTGCGGTCAAAGATCCTTCTAGTAAAATAATAAATTATTCAATAAGCCTATGTAAAGAAATCATGGATATATTGCTCCGGAGGAAAAAGACGCGTAAATGGTTTGAAACAGTGTAGATAACTTTACTAAGAAGGCCGGCGGTTTAAAGGTTCCAGCAGCGTGATAGTCAAGTAATCATTGAAAATAATGTCATGTATTATTTAAATTAATGAATAATGATTAAGGATATATACTTCCAATAAAACAAAGTAACCATAACAAGTCTTAGCAGGGAAGAACGCCTGCGCTTTGTTGCATCGGCCAGCGGGCTAATAAATCACTTTTTGACACAATAGTTATCGCTTAAGGATATACAGTTCTAGAAGAAAAAGAAACGCGTAAATGGTTTAAGGAGGGAAGATAACTTACTCGAAACGCCAGTGGTTATAGAGTACCATATGTAAGATACAATATTTAATGAGACTATGTATACAACTAAAGGATATATATTTCCGGACGCGTAAATAGTGTTAGCGGGGGTGGGGGTAAACAACAACTTACTCGGAACGCTGATGTTTTGATGATTCTACCAGCATGATATCGAAGTAGTATTATTTAGAGAATAATTTAAAACACTAAAGGATGTATATTTCCGAAAGAAAAGATGCGTAAATGGTTTCAGCAGGGCAAATAACTTACTCGGAACTACGGCGGTTTGACGGATCTACCAGCAGGATAACGGAGTAGTATTTAAGTAATCTTAACACTAAAGGATATATCTTTCTGGAAGAAAACACGGGGCGAAAATAGTTTCAGCAGGGCAGATAAGTAACCTGAAACGCCTGCGGTTTAACGCATCTACCAGAGTGGTAATGAATTATTTATTAGGACAATTAATATGCGTTGATGGAAGACAAGACGCGTAAATGGTTTGTGCAGGGAAGATAACTTACTCGAAAAGCCGGCGGTTTAAAAGATGTACCAGCGGTTAACGAAGTACCCTTTGAGACTTATACCACTAAAGGATATAGATTTCTGGAAGAAAAAGACGCCTAAAAAGTTTTATCAGCGGTATAAGTTTCCTGCAACACCTGCTGTTTTTGAAAGATCTACCATTGGGTCAACAGACCGCCGTCGACTAGCGATAGCGACGAACGACCTTATAGTGGTGAGTGACCTATAACAATAAGCTAGTGTCGAAGGAAGCAGTAATATGTAATATTATATATATATATATATATATATATGTATATAAATTATATATATATATATTATGTTAGAATATAGAACAAGAGATATAAGCTGGTAGTTCTTTCAAACTATTGGTAATCATCACAAGGAAATTCTCTTTCCTGCTGAAAAAAAATAAAAAAATTTTTTTTGCCTTCGTAAAGCCTTCTCAATTTAAGAAAGTAAAAAAATCCTAAACTTAGTGTCAGCTCGGCCGACGTATGACCTAAATGACCATGCAAGTAAACACAGATAGAAACCGGAAGAGATAGACCACAAGCTACATACCTTCAGTGAGAGACGGCAAGCGAGAAGCCGCCAGACTGCTAGCGAGAGACCGACGGCAAGAGACCGCCAGCCAGAGCCTGCTTAAGAGTAACTGCCAGTAAGAGACCGCTATAGAGAGTGACTGCCCGCGAATCACCGCCAGCGAGAGAGAGCTAGCGAGAGACCATAAAAGAGGTACCGCCAGACCGATAGCAAGAGACCGCTAGCAAGAGACCGTGAAAAAGGGACCGCCAGACTGCTATAGTGATACCGCCAGAGAGAGAGAGAGAGAGAGAGAGAGAGAGAGAGAGAGAGAGAGAGAGAGAGAGAGAGAGAGAGAGAGAGGAAAAAACGTTAAAGAAATACTACAAGACCTCCAGAGAGAGACCGCCAGAGAGAGAGAGAGAGACGGCCCGCGAATGACTGCTAGCGAGAGACCACTAGCGAGTGACCATTAAATGTAATGTAATGTAATGTAATATATCTCCGTCGGTGACCACAAAGTCATAAAGACCAGGTGGGTGTTACGCAGGAGAGTTTTGTTTAGCGCACTCACAGCCTAAGCGGCTTTCGGTACGCATTCGGTAGCCAATAGACTTCGTCTCACGCAACAAACAGAAAGTGGGAAGCATAGCAGAGTTAGGAGAGCAGTTGAGGTAGTGAGTAGCATAGAAGTAGCAGTTCAGAACCACTGAAAAAGACGTGCCATAGTCGGCAGTCGGAGAAGATGTCGTTGCGTAAAATAGAGACCTCCATACTGCGAGCGAGATACCGCACGCGCGAGGCCGCTAGCAAGAGACCGTGAGACCGCCAGAGAGAGACTGCCACAGAAAGACGGCCAGAAAGACGCCGCCAGCTACATACCGCCAACTACAAGCCGCCAGCTACATACCGCCAGCTACAAGCCGCCAGCTACATACCGCCAGTGAGAGACCGCCAGCGAGAGACTGCCGAAGAGAGAAACGCCGTCGACTAGCGATTGTGACGAGCGACGAGCGAATTTATAGAGGCTAGCGACCTATAACAAGGAGCGAGTGACAGAAGAAGATATAATATTTAATATATTAAATAAATATATTATATATATATATATATTTATATATCATATATAATATATATATAAAATAAGATAGTAGATAGAACAAGTGATAGAAGCTGGTAGTTCCTTTAAACCACCCTTATCACAAGGAAATTATCTTTCCTGCTAAAAACAATAAACATTTATTTCTTACCTCCGTGAAAAATACGTCTATATAAGAAAAGGAAAATCCTAAACTTAGTGTCAGCTCGGCCGACCTATGACCTAAACGACTATGCACGTAAACACGGATAGAGGCCACAAGAGACAGACCACCAGCTGCATACTGTCAGTGGGAGACCGCAAGCGTGAGGCCGCCAGACTGGTGGCGAGAGACCGACGGCAAGAGACCGCCAGCCAGAGCATGTCAACGAGAAACCGCCGGTAAGAGTCCGCCAGAGTGAGTGACTGCCTGCGAATGACCGCCAGCGAGAGGCCGCTAGCGAGAATCCGTTAAAGAGACCGCCAGAGAGGGACGGCCCGCGAATGACCGCTAGCGAGAGACCAGTTGCTACAGACCGGTACAGAGATACCGCTAGCCCGCTAGCGCCAGGCCGCTAGCGAGATACCATGAAAAAGGAACCGCCAGACCGCCATAATGAGACCGTAAGAAAAAAACGGCCAGCGAGATACTGCAAACGAGAGACCGCTAGTGAGAAACCATGAAAGAGAGACTGCCAGACCGCTAGAGAGAGTCCGCCCGCGAATGACCACTAGAGAGACCGTTAAAAAGAGACTGCCATACCGCAAGCGAGATACCGCAAGCGAGAGACCGCCAGCGAGAGACCGCAAACGAGAGGCCGCTAGCGATAGACCGCTAGCGAGAGACTGCAAGCGAGACACCGCAAGCGAGACACCGCAAGCGAGAGACCACTAGCGAGAGACCGCTAGCGAGACCGCTAGCGAGAGACCGCTAGCGAGA
>WPIO01000278.1:0-57500 GCA_009760855.2 Cristatella mucedo | reverse complement strand
GAGAGAAATTGAGACAGAGAAAGCGAGAGAGAGTGAGCGTTAGTGATTGAGCGAGATAGAGCGAGCGAGAGCTAGGGAGCAAAAGAGAGAGAGAGAGAGAGAGCGAGAGATAGACCAAGAGATAGGCAGACAGAGACAACTTGTGTGAGGGAGCAAGAGAGAGAAACAGAGTAGGAGAGCGAGTAAGAGTGAGCAAGTTGAGGGAGAGCGTGAGAGCAAGAGAGAGCAATAGAGCGAGCGAGAGCGGGAGAAAGCGAGAGAGAGAGAGAGAGAGCGAGATTGAGAGAACGAAAGCAAGAGCAAGAGGGAATGAGCGAGAGAGTAAGCGAGAGAGAAACAGAGAGAGACAGGGAGCAAGTGAAAGAAAGTGAGATATAGATAGATAGAGAGCGAGTTAGATAGATCGAGCGAGAGCATTGCGAGAATAAGCGGGAGAATAAGAGTGAGAATGAGCGAGAGGCAGCAAGAGCGAGAGAGAGAGCGAGAGTGAGTAAGTGAGAGAGAGAGAGCGAGAGATCGAGTTAGCAAGAGTAAGTCAGAGAAAGAGAGCAAGAAATAGAGTTAGGGAGAGAGAGAGCGAGAGAAAGAACGAGACAAAGCAAAACGAGAGGTTGAGACCGAGATAGAGAGCGAGAGAGTGAGAGCGAGAGAAAGACAGCGAGAGAGAGCGGGAGAGCGAGAGTGAAAGCGAGAGCAAGAGACCGTAATTAAGAGACTGAGAGCGTGAGCGAGAGAGCGAAAGAGAGAGCGAGCGAGAGACAGAGCAACGGAGAGAGGGTTCGGGAGAGCAAGAGCAGGAGAAAGAGAAACGTGAGCAAGGGCGTAAGTATAAGCAAGAGAGGGAGAGGTCATGAGAGTGAGAGCAGGATCGAGAGCGACTGAGCAAGAACGACAAAAAGAGCGAGAACCAGAGAGAGATAGAGACCTAGAAACGGAGAGAAAGAGCGAGCGAGAGCGAGAAAGAGAAAGACCGAGGGGAAGAGAGAGCGAGACAGAAAGATCGAGATAGTGACAGCGAGAGAGAGAGACAGCGAGAGCGAGAGCAAGAGAGCGAACGGGGGAGAGAAAGAGGAGACAGAAAAAACTAGAGAGAGACAAATAGAGCACGAAAGAAAGCAAGAGAGAGAGAGAGCAAGCGAGAGTGAGAGAGCGAGAGAAAGCGAGAGACAGCGAGAGAGACAGAGTTTTAGAGAGCCGGTGACAGATAGAAAGCGCAAAAGAATGTGAGATCGAGCGAGAGTGAGAGAGAATGAGAGTCAGAGGAAGAGAAAGCGAGAGACAAAGAGAGCGAGAGAGAAAGCAAAAGAGAGCAAGCGAGAGAGGGCGAGAAAAGATAGTGAGAGAGAGAGAGGGAGAACGAGTGAGAAAGAGAGCGAGAAAGAAAACAAGTGAGACAGCAAAATAGAGCGAAAAAGAAAACGGAAAAAGAGCTAGGGTGAGAGAGCGAGAGCAAGAGAAAATCAGCCTGCAAGAAAGCGAGGGTGCAAGAGAGAGAGAGAGCAAGAGAGAGAGGAAGCGAGAGAGAGTGAGATACAGTGAATAATAGAAGGCGAGTGAGAAAGAGCGAGAGACAGAGCGAGAGAGAAAAAAGAGCGAGAGACAGAGCAAGAAAGTATGAGCAAGGGAGATGGAGCAAGAGAGAGAGAGAGAGCGAAATAGAGTGAGAGAGAGCGAGAGAGAGAAAGCGGGAGCAATAGACGGAGGGAGAGAGCGGCAGATTAAAGTGAGACAGAAAGAGATAGCGTAAGAACGAAATAGCGAAGGAGAGAGCAGAAGAGAGCGTAAAATACCAAGAGAGAAAGGAGTAGCGGGAGCGAATAAAAGAGCAAGTGAGGTTAAAAGTGAGTGGAAGAGAGCAGGAGAGGGCGAGATGGTAAGAACGAGAAACACAGAGAGCGGGAACTTAAATTATTATATGAGAGGATTTATAAAGGTAAAGGATATATATTTAAAAAAGGCGCGTCAATGGTTTTATTAGAAGAGATAACTCCTTCAAAATGCCTGTGGGTGGAAGGTATTACCAGTAGGATAATCATCACTTCAAGAGATTTGTTATAACAATTAAGGATATATTTTCCAAAAAAGAACGAGTAAATGGTTTTATTAGTAGATTACTTACTCGTAATGCCTGCGGTCAAAGATCCTTCTAGTAAAATAATAAATTATTCAATAAGCCTATGTAAAGAAATCATGGATATATTGCTCCGGAGGAAAAGACGCGTAAATGGTTTGAACAGTGTAGATAACTTACTAAGAAGGCCGGCGGTTTACAGGTTCCAACAGCGGGATAGCGAAGTAATAATTGAAAATAATGACATGTATTATTTAAATTAATGAATAATGATTAAGGATATATACTTCCAATAAAACAAAGTAACCATAACAAGTCTTAGCAGGGAAGAACGCCTGCGCTTTGTTGCATCGGCCAGCGGGCTAATAAATCACTTTTTGACACAATAGTTATCGCTTAAGGATATACAGTTCTAGAAGAAAAGAACGCGTAAATGGTTTAAGGAGGGAAGATAACTTACTCGAAACGCCAGTGGTTATAGAGTACCATATGTAAGATACAATATTTAATGAGACTATGTATACAACTAAAGGATATATATTTCCGGACGCGTAAATAGTGTTAGCGGGGTAAACAACTTACTCGGAACGCTGATGTTTTGATGATTCTACCAGCATGATATCGAAGTATTTATTGAGACTAATTTAAACACTAAAGGATGTATATTTCCGAAAGAAAAGATGCGTAAATGGTTTCAGCAGGGCAAATAACTTACTCGGAACTACGGCGGTTTGACGGATCTACCAGCAGGATAACGGAGTATTTCTTAAGTAATCTTAACACTAAAGGATATATCTTTCTGGAAGAAACACGGGGCGAAAATAGTTTCAGCAGGGCAGATAAGTAACCTGAAACGCCTGCGGTTTAACGCATCTACCAGAGTGGTAATGAATTATTTATTAGGACAATTAATATGCGTTGATGGAAGACAAGACGCGTAAATGGTTTGTGCAGGGAAGATAACTTACTCGAAAAGCCGGCGGTTTAAAAGATGTACCAGCGGTTAACGAAGTACCCTTTGAGACTTATACCACTAAAGGATATAGATTTCTGGAAGAAAAAGACGCCTAAAAAGTTTTATCAGCGGTATAAGTTTCCTGCAACACCTGCTGTTTGAAAGATCTACCATTGGGTCAACAGACCGCCGTCGACTAGCGATAGCGACGAACGACCTTATAGTGGTGAGTGACCTATAACAATAAGCTAGTGTCGAAGGAAGCAGTAATATGTAATATTATATATATATATATATATGTATATTAAATTATATATATATATTATGTTAGAATATAGAACAAGAGATATAAGCTGGTAGTTCTTTCAAACTATTGGTAATCATCACAAGGAAATTCTCTTTCCTGCTGAAAAAAATAAAAAATTTTTTTTGCCTTCGTAAAGCCTTCAATTTAAGAAAGTAAAAATCCTAAACTTAGTGTCAGCTCGGCCGACGTATGACCTAAATGACCATGCAAGTAAACACAGATAGAAACCGGAAGAGATAGACCACAAGCTACATACCTTCAGTGAGAGACGGCAAGCGAGAAGCCGCCAGACTGCTAGCGAGAGACCGACGGCAAGAGACCGCCAGCCAGAGCCTGCTTAAGAGTAACTGCCAGTAAGAGACCGCTATAGAGAGTGACTGCCCGCGAATCACCGCCAGCGAGAGAGAGCTAGCGAGAGACCATAAAAGAGGTACCGCCAGACCGATAGCAAGAGACCGCTAGCAAGAGACCGTGAAAAAGGGACCGCCAGACTGCTATAGTGATACCGCCAGAGAGAGAGAGAGAGAGAGAGAGAGAGAGAGAGAGAGAGAGAGAGAGAGAGAGAGAGAGAGAGAGAGAGAGACGGTAAGGAAGATACCGCAAGCGAGAGACTGCTAGCGAAAAAACGTTAAAGAAATAACACAAGAAATACTACAAGACCTCCAGAGAGAGACCGCCAGAGAGAGAGAGAGAGACGGCCCGCGAATGACTGCTAGCGAGAGACCACTAGCGAGTGACCATTAAATGTAATGTAATGTAATGTAATATATCTCCGTCGGTGACCACAAAGTCATAAAGACCAGGTGGGTGTTACGCAGGAGAGTTTTGTTTAGCGCACTCACAGCCTAAGCGGCTTTCGGTACGCATTCGGTAGCCAATAGACTTCGTCTCACGCAACAAACAGAAAGTGGGAAGCATAGCAGAGTTAGGAGAGCAGTTGAGGTAGTGAGTAGCATAGAAGTAGCAGTTCAGAACCACTGAAAAAAGACGTGCCATAGTCGGCAGTCGGAGAAGATGTCGTTGCGTAAAATAGAGACCTCCATACTGCGAGCGAGATACCGCACGCGCGAGGCCGCTAGCAAGAGACCGTGAGACCGCCAGAGAGAGACTGCCACAGAAAGACGGCCAGAAAGACGCCGCCAGCTACATACCGCCAACTACAAGCCGCCAGCTACATACCGCCAGCTACAAGCCGCCAGCTACATACCGCCAGTGAGAGACCGCCAGCGAGAGACTGCCGAAGAGAAACCGCCGTCGACTAGCGATTGTGACGAGCGACGAGCGAATTTATAGAGGCTAGCGACCTATAACAAGGAGCGAGTGACAGAAGAAGATATAATATTTAATATATTAAATAAATATATTATATATATATATATATATTTATATATCATATATAATATATATATAAAATAAGATAGTAGATAGAACAAGTGATAGAAGCTGGTAGTTCCTTTAAACCACCCTTATCACAAGGAAATTATCTTTCCTGCTAAAAACAATAAACATTTATTTCTTACCTCCGTGAAAAAATACGTCTATATAAGAAAAGGAAAATCCTAAACTTAGTGTCAGCTCGGCCGACCTATGACCTAAACGACTATGCACGTAAACACGGATAGAGGCCACAAGAGACAGACCACCAGCTGCATACTGTCAGTGGGAGACCGCAAGCGTGAGGCCGCCAGACTGGTGGCGAGAGACCGACGGCAAGAGACCGCCAGCCAGAGCATGTCAACGAGAAACCGCCGGTAAGAGTCCGCCAGAGTGAGTGACTGCCTGCGAATGACCGCCAGCGAGAGGCCGCTAGCGAGAATCCGTTAAAGAGACCGCCAGAGAGGGACGGCCCGCGAATGACCGCTAGCGAGAGACCAGTTGCTACAGACCGGTACAGAGATACCGCTAGCCCGCTAGCGCCAGGCCGCTAGCGAGATACCATGAAAAAGGAACCGCCAGACCGCCATAATGAGACCGTAAGAAAAAACGGCCAGCGAGATACTGCAAACGAGAGACCGCTAGTGAGAAACCATGAAAGAGAGAGACTGCCAGACCGCTAGAGAGAGTCCGCCCGCGAATGACCACTAGCGAGAGACCGTTAAAAAGAGACTGCCATACCGCAAGCGAGATACCGCAAGCGAGAGACCGCAAACGAGAGACCGCAAACGAGAGACCGCTAGCGATAGACCGCTAGCGAGAGACCGCAAGCGAGACACCGCAAGCGAGACACCGCAAGCGAGAGACCACTAGCGAGAGACCGCTAGCGAGAGACCGCTAGCGAGAGACCGCTAGCGAGAGACCGCTAGCGAGAGACCGCTAGCGAGACACCGCTAGCGAGACACCGCTAGCGAGACACCGCTAGCGAGACACCGCTAGCGAGACACCGCTAGCGAGACACCGCCAGAGAGAGATTGCCAGAACGACACCGCCAGCTACATACCGCTAGTGAGAGACCGCCAGCGAGAGACTGCTGAAGGGAGACCGCCGTAGACTAGCGATAGCGACTAGCGACAAGCGACTTCGCACAGACGAGCGACCTATAAGGAGCGAGAAACAGAAAAGATATTTAATATAATATATAAATTTTACAGATATATATATATATAATTTGATAGAGGATAGAGCAAGAGATAGAAGCTGGTAGTTCCTTCAAACCACCGTTGTCACAAGGAAATTATCTCCCCTGCTAAAAGAAAAATAGACACTTATTTTTAACGTTCATGAAAAGTACGACTATATAAGAAAATGAAAATCCTAAGAGTTACAGAGAGAGCTAGTGTTACAGATAGAGCTAGAGCGAGAGTTTAGAGTGCGAGCTTGGAGTCAGAAAGAGAGCTCAGAGAGGAAAAGATAGAGTCAGAGATAGAGTCAGAGATAGAGTTAGAGACAGAGAGCTAGTGTTAGAGCTTAGAGTTAAAGCAGAGTTAAAGCAGAGCTAGAGTCAGAGAGAGTCAAGAGAGAGAGTCAAGAGAGAGAGAGTCAAGAGAGAGAGATAGAGTTAGGGGGAGATCTAGAGCTTGAGCTAGAGCTAGAGCTAGAGCTAGAGCTAGAGCTAGAGCTAGAGCTAGAGTAAGATAGATAGCTAGAGAGCGAGAACTAGAGTTAGGTGGAGAGTCAGAGGGAGGGTCAGAGTCATAGATATAGAGTTAGAGAGAGTTAGAGTCAGAGATCTAGAGTTAGAGTCAGAGAGCCAGAGTTAGAGTCAGAGAGAGAGCTAGAGTCAGTCAGAGAGCTAAAAAGTTAGTCAGAGAGAGAGTTAGCGAGAGAGATAGAGTTAGGGGGAGAGTCAGATAGAGAGAGTTAGAGAGAGAGAGAGAGAGAGTTAGGAGAGTTATAGAGAGAGAGTTAGATTAAGAGAGCTATAGCTAGAGTTAGAGAGAGAGAGATAGAGTTAGGGAGAGAGCTAGAGTTAGGGGGAGAGTCATAGGGAGAGTTAGAGCTAGAGTAAGATAGATAGCTAGAGAGCGAGAACTAGAGTTAGGTGGAGAGTCAGAGGGAGGGTCAGAGTCATAGATATAGAGAGAGAGAGAGAGAGAGAGAGAGAGAGAGAGAGAGAGAGAGAGAGAGAGAGAGAGAGAGAGAGAGAGAGAGTTAGAGAGAGAGAGTTAGAGAGAGAGTTAGAGAGAGAGAGTTAGATTAAGAGAGCTAGAGCTAGAGCTAGAGTAAGATAGCTAGAGAGAGAGAGAACTAGAGTTAGGTGTAGAGTCAGTCAGAGAGCTAAAAAGTTAGAGTCAGAGAGAGAATTAGAGTCAGAAAGCTAGAGTGAGAGAGTTAGAGTGAGAGAGTTAGAGAGAGAGAGTTAGAGAGAGAGAGTTAGAGAGAGAGTTAGAGAGAGAGAGAGAGAGAGAGAGAGAGAGAGAGAGAGAGAGAGAGAGAGAGAGAGAGAGAGAGAGAGAGAGTGAGAGAGAGAGTTAGAGAGAGAGAGAGAGAGAGAGTTAGAGAGAGAGTTAGGTGGAGAGAGTGAGAGAGTTAGAGTGAGAGAGTTAGAGAGAGAGAGAGTTAGAGAGAGAGAGTTAGAGTTAGAGAGAGAGAGAGAGAGTTAGAGAGAGAGTTAGAGAGAGAGAGAGAGAGAGAGAGAGAGAGAGAGAGAGAGAGAGAGAGAGAGAGAGAGAGAGAGAGAGAGAGAGAGAGAGCTAGAGTTAGAGTCAGAGAGAGAGAGTTAGAGTCAGAGAGAGAGAGAGTTAGAGTCAGAGAGAGAGCTAGAGTCAGAGAGAGAGAGAGTTAGAGTCAGTCAGTCAGAGAGCTAAAGTTAGAGAGAGAGAGAGAGAGAGAGAGAGAGTCAGTCAGAGAGCCAAAGTTAGAGTCAGAGAGAAAGGTCGAGTTAGAGTCAGAGAGCTGGTGTTAGAGAGCTAGTGTTAGAGAGCTAGTGTTAGAGAGAGAGCTAGAGTTAGAGTCAGAGAGCCAGAGTTAGAGTCAGAGAGAGAGAGAGAGAGTCAGAGAGAGAAAGAGTTAGAGTCAGAGAGAGAGCTAGAGACTCAGTCAGAGAGCTAAAAAGTTAGAGTAGAGAGAGAGAGAGAGAGAGAGAGATAGAGAGAGAGAGAGAGAGAGAGAGAGAGAGAGAGAGAGAGAGAGAGTTAGAGAGAGAGTTAGAGAGAGAGAGTTAGAGAGAGAGTTAGAGAGAGAGTTAGAGAGAGAGTTAGAGAGAGAGTTAGGGAGAGAGCTAGAGTTAGGGGGAGAGTCACAGGGAGAGTTAGAGTTAGAGCTAGAGTAAGATAGATAGCTAGAGAGAGAGAGAACTAGAGTTAGGTGGAGAGTCAGAGGGAGGGTCAGAGTCATAGATATAGAGTTAGAGAGAGAGAGAGTTAGGGAGAGATAGAGAGAGAGATAGAGTTAGGGGGAGATCTAGAGCTAGAGCTAGAGCTAGAGTAGAGATAGATAGCTAGAGAGAGAGAGAACTAGAGTTGGGTGGAGAGTCAGGTGGGAGAGAGTCAGAGGAAAGGTCAGAGTCATAGATATAGAGTTAGAGAGAGAGAGAGAGAGAGAGAGAGTTAGAGAGAGAGAGAGAGAGAGAGAGAGAGAGAGAGAGAGAGAGAGAGTTAGAGAGAGAGAGAGAGAGAGAGAGAGAGAGAGAGAGAGAGTTAGAGAGAGAGTTAGAGAGAGAGAGAGTTAGAGAGAGAGTTAGAGAGAGAGAGTTAGAGAGAGTTAGAGAGAGAGAGTTAGAGAGAGAGAGAGAGAGTTAGAGAGAGAGCTAGAGAGAGAGAGAGAGAGAGTTAGAGAGGGAGAGAGAGAGTTAGGGGGAGTTAGGGGAGAGTCAGAGTAGGGGGAGAGTCATAGGAGAGTTACAGCTAGAGTAAGATAGATAGCTAGAGAGAGAGAGAACTAGAGTTAGGTGGAGAGTCAGAGGGAGGGTCAGAGTCATAGATATAGAGTTAGAGAGAGAGAGTTAGAGTCAGAGATCTAGTGTTAGAGAGAGAGCTAGAGTTAGAGTCAGAGAGAGAGTTAGCGAGAGAGAGAGAGAGAGAGATAGAGAGAGGGAGAGAGAGTTAGATTAGGAGAGCTAGAGCTAGAGTTAGAGTCAGAGAGAGAGAGAGTTAGAGTCAGAGAGAGAGAGAGAGTTAGAGTCAGAGAGAGCTAGAGTCAGAGAGAGAGTTAGAGTCAGAGAGAGAGCTAGAGTCAGAGAGAGAGAGAGAGAGAGTCAGTCAGAGAGACAAAGTTAGAGAGTAGTCAGAGAGAGAGGGTCGAGTTAGAGTCAGAGAGCTGGTGTTAGAGAGCTAGTGTTAGAGAGCTAGTGTTAGAGAGAGAGAGAGTTAGAGTCAGAGAGCCAGAGTTAGAGTCAGAGAGAGAGAGAGAGAGTCAGAGAGAGAAAGAGTTAGAGTCAGAGAGAGAGCTAGACTCAGTCAGAGAGCTAAAAAGTTAGAGTAAGAGAGAGAATTAGAGTCAGAAATGAGAGAGAGAGAGAGAGAGAGTTAGAGAGAGAGAGTTAGAGAGAGAGAGTTAGAGAGAGAGAGTTAGAGAGAGAGAGTTAGAGAGAGAGAGTTAGAGAGAGAGAGTTAGAGAGCTAGAGGATAGAGAGAGAGAGAGAGAGCTAGAGTTAGGGGGAGAGTCAGAGAGAGAGAAACAGCGAGAGTAAGAGAGAGAGCTAGAGAGAGAGAGAACTAGAGTTAGAGCTGGAGAGTCAGATAGGGAGAGAGAGAGAACTAGAGTTAGGTGGAGAGTCATAGATAGGTCAGAGTCAGATAGAGAGAGAGAGTTAGAGAGTGAGAGAGCTAGAGTTAGAGTCAGAGAGAGAGTTAGAGAGAGAGAGAGAGAGAGAGAGAGAGAGTCAGAGAGAGAGTTAGAGAGAGAGAGAGAGTTAGAGGAGAGTTATAGAGAGAGGGATAGAGAGAGAGTTAGATTAAGAGAGCTAGAGCTAGAGTGAGAGATAGAGTTAGAGGGGGAGAGAGTCATAGGGAGAGTTAGAGCTAGAGTAAGAGAGAGAGAGAGAGAGAGAGAGAGAGAGAGAGAGTTAGAGAGAGAGTTAGAGAGAGAGAGTTAGAGAGAGAGAGAGAGAGAGAGAGAGTTAGAGAGAGAGTTAGAGAGAGAGTTAGAGAGAGAGTTAGGGAGAGAGCTAGAGTTAGGGGGAGAGTCACAGGGAGAGTTAGAGTTAGAGCTAGAGTAAGATAGATATCTAGAGAGAGAGAACTAGAGTTAGGTGGAGAGTCAGAGGGAGGGTCAGAGTCATAGATATAGAGTTAGAGAGAGAGAGAGAGAGAGAGAGAGATAGAGAGAGAGAGAGAGTTAGGGGGAGAGTCAGAGAGAGAGTTAGAGAGATAGAGATAGAGTCAGAGAGAGAGTTAGGGAGAGAGAGTCAGAGAGAGAGTTAGAGAGAGAGAGAGAGAGAGAGTTAGAGAGAGAGAGAGAGAGAGAGAGAGAGAGAGAGAGAGAGAGAGAGAGAGTTAGAGTCAGAGATCTAGTGTTAGAGAGAGAGCTAGAGTTAGAGTCAGAGAGAGAGTTAGCGAGAGAGATAGAGTTAGAGATAGAGTTAGGGAGAGAGAGTTAGATTAGGAGAGCTAGAGCTAGAGTTAGAGTCAGAGAGAGAGAGTTAGAGTCAGAGAGAGAGAGAGTTAGAGTCAGAGAGAGCTAGAGTCAGAGAGAGAGCTAGAGTCAGTCAGAGAGCTAAAGTTAGAGTCAGAGAGAGAGAGAGCTAGAGTCAGTCAGAGAGCCAAAGTTAGAGTCAGAGAGAAAGGTCGAGTTAGAGTCAGAGAGCTGGTGTTAGAGAGCTAGTGTTAGAGAGCTAGTGTTAGAGAGAGAGCTAGAGTTAGAGTCAGAGAGCCAGAGTTAGAGTCAGAGAGAGATAGTTAGAGTCAGAGAGAGAAAGAGTTAGAGTCAGAGAGAGAGCTAGACTCAGTCAGAGAGCTAAAAAGTTAGAGTAAGAGAGAGAATTAGAGTCAGAAATGTAGAGTGAGAGAGTTAGAGAGAGAGAGAGAGTTAGAGAGAGAGAGAGTTAGAGAGAGAGTTAGAGAGAGAGTTAGAGAGAGAGTTAGAGAGAGAGTTAGAGAGAGAGTTAGGGAGAGAGCTAGAGTTAGGGGGAGAGTCACAGGGAGAGTTAGAGTTAGAGCTAGAGTAAGATAGATAGCTAGAGAGAGAGAGAACTAGAGTTAGGTGGAGAGTCAGAGGGAGGGTCAGAGTCATAGATATAGAGTTAGAGAGAGAGAGAGTTAGGGAGAGAGAGAGAGAGAGAGAGAGAGAGAGGGGGAGAGAGAGAGAGAGAGTTAGAGAGTTAGAGAGAGAGTTAGGAGAGTTATAGAGAGAGGGATAGAGAGAGAGTTAGATTAAGAGAGCTAGAGCTAGAGTGAGAGATAGAGTTAGGGGGAGAGAGTCATAGGGAGAGTTAGAGCTAGAGTAAGATAGATAGCTAGAGAGAGAGAGAGAGAGAGAGAGAGAGAGAGAGAGAGAGAGAGAGAGAGAGAGAGAGAGAGAGAGAGTTAGAGAGAGAGTTAGGGAGAGAGCTAGAGTTAGGGGGAGAGTCACAGGGAGAGTTAGAGTTAGAGCTAGAGTAAGATAGATAGCTAGAGAGAGAGAGAACTAGAGTTAGGTGGAGAGTCAGAGGGAGGGTCAGAGTCATAGATATAGAGTTAGAGAGAGAGAGAGTTAGAGAGAGAGAGAGAGAGAGATAGAGTTAGGGGGAGAGTCAGAGAGAGAGTTAGAGAGATAGAGATAGAGTCAGAGAGAGAGTTAGGAAGAGAGTCAGAGAGAGAGTTAGAGAGAGAGATAGAGAGAGAGTTAGATTAAGAGAGTTATAGAGAGAGATAGAGAGAGAGAGAGATTAAGAGAGCTAGAGCTAGAGTTAGAGAGAGAGAGATAGAGTTAGGGAGAGAGCTAGAGTTAGGGGGAGAGTCATAGGGAGAGTTAGAGTTAGAGCTAGAGTAAGATAGATAGCTAGAGAGAGAGAGAACTAGAGTTAGGTGGAGAGTCAGAGGGAGGGTCAGAGTCATAGATATAGAGTTAGAGAGAGAGAGTTAGAGTCAGAGATCTAGTGTTAGAGAGAGAGCTAGAGTTAGAGTCAGAGAGAGAGTTAGCGAGAGAGATAGAGTTAGAGATAGAGTTAGGGAGAGAGAGTTAGATTAGGAGAGCTAGAGCTAGAGTTAGAGTCAGAGAGAGAGAGTTAGAGTCAGAGAGAGAGAGAGTTAGAGTCAGAGAGAGCTAGAGTCAGAGAGAGAGCTAGAGTCAGTCAGAGAGCTAAAGTTAGAGTCAGAGAGAGAGAGAGCTAGAGTCAGTCAGAGAGCCAAAGTTAGAGTCAGAGAGAAAGGTCGAGTTAGAGTCAGAGAGCTGGTGTTAGAGAGAGAGCTAGAGTTAGAGTCAGAGAGCTAGAGTTAGAGTCAGAGAGCTAGAGTAAGAGTCACAGAGCTAGAGTTAGAGTCAGAGAGCTAGTGTTAGAGAGAGTTAGGGAGAGAGCTAGAGTTATGGGGAGAGCTAGCTAGCTAGAGTTAGAGAGAGAGAGAGGGATAGAACGAGAGACAGATAGAGATAGAACGAGATAGAACGAGAAAGAACGAGAAAGAACGAGATAGAACGAGATAGAACGAGATAGAACGATAGAGAACGAGAGTTAGAGAAAGAGCGAGAGTGCGAGAGAGGAACGGGAGTTACAGGGAGTGGGAAAGCGAGAGGGAACGATCGACAATGAGATTTAGAGTGAGAGAGGTTGGGAGCGAGAGAAAGCGAGAGAGATAGAGAACGAAAGCAAGAGCGCGAGAGCGAGTGTGAGAGAGCGAAAAGAGAGCGAGAAAGCGAGAGAGAGCAAGTGAAGAGTGCGAGGGAGCAAGAGAGTGACAAAGAAAGAGAGCGAATGATAGAGAGCGAGTAAGAGAGAGCGAGTAAGAGAGAGCGAGTAAGAGAGAGCGAGTAAGAGAGAGAGAGAGAGAGAGAGAGAGCGTAGGAGAGAGAGAGAGAGAGAGAGAGAGAGAGAGACCGCGAAAAAGAGAGAAAACGAGATCAAAAAAGAGAGTGTGAGATATAGCTAGATAGAGAGCGAGTGAGAGAGAGCGAACGACAGAGTGGGAGCGTTGCGAGAGTAAACGGGAGAAAGAGAGTGAGAAAGAGCAAGAGGTTGCAAAAGCGAAAAAGCGAGAGATAGAGAGAGAGAGAGAGTAAGAGTGAGTGAGAGCCAGAGAAAGAGAGCGAGAAAGAGAGCGGGGAGAGAGAGCGAGAGAGAGCAAGAGAGAAAGTGAGTAAAGTAAGCCTAGTGATAGAGAGTGAGAGAGAGAGAGAGAGTAAGCGAGAGTGTAAGAGAGAAAGTGGGACAGAGTAAGCGAGAGGGAATGAGCGAAAGAGATAAAGAGAGCGAGAGGTGGGGAGCAAAAGAAAGTGAGAGAAAGAGAGGGTGAGCGAGAGAGGGAGCGAGAGATAGTGAAAGAGAGCGAAAGGTAGAGCGATGGAGATAGGGAGAGCGTGAGAGGGCGAGTGAGGGTGAACGAGTAAGAAAGAGCGACCAAGGTAAAGAGAACGAGAGAGAGCTGGAGATAAAGGGAGAGCGAAAGAGAAAAAGAAAGCGGGTAAGAGAGAGTGAAAGAGCGAGAGCTAGAGACAGAGAGAGAGTTAAAGAGAGAGCGAAAGCGAGACTGAAGGAGATAGGGCAAGAGAGATTGAGATAAAGAGAGATATAGAGAAAGAAGAGATAGATATAGAGAAGAAGAAGATATAGAAAGAGATAAAGAAAGAAGAGATAGAGAGAAAGCGAGAGAGACCCAGAGAGTAAGAGAGCGCGAGAGTGAAAGAGAGAGCGAGTGAGAGAGCCAGCGAGTTAGAGAGACAACGAGAGAGAGAGAGAGAGAGAGAGAGAGAGAGAGAGAGCAAGAAAGAGAGAGCAAGAGACAGAAAGCGAAAGAGAAAGCAAGAGCGTTGGAGAGCGAGAGAGAGCGAATGCAAGGGCGGGACAGCAAGAGAAAGTAAGAAAGAGAGAGCGAGAGACTAGGCGAGATGCAGAGAAACAGAGAAAGCAAGAGAGAGTGAGTGAGAGTGAGTAGTAGAGAGCGAGTGTGCAAAAGCGAGCGAGAGAGAGCGAGACAGAGAGATCGACAGCGACAGAGAGGGCCAGTGAGAGAGTAACAGAGAGAGCAAGATAGAGAGAGAGAGACCGAGAAAGAGAGCAGAAGGGAGAGATATAGCAAGAGAGACAGAAAGAGAGAACGAGAAAAAGAGATTGAGAGGAAGAGGGAGGGATTAAGAGCGAGATAAAGCGAGGGAGAGAAAGAGCGAAATTAAGAGCGAGAGAGAGAAAAATAGAGTGAGAAGAGCAAGAGAGAGCCAGAGAGAGAGAGAGAGAGAATTGGAGTAATAGAGAGAAAAAGAGAGAAAGTGAGATTTAGAGAGAGCGAGTAAAAGAGTGACTAAGAGAGAGCGAATAAGGCAGAGCGTGAGAGCAAGAGAGAGTGAGAGAGCGACAGAAAGCGGGACATAGCGAGAGAGCAACAGAGAGCGCGCGAAAGAGAGAGATAGCGAGAGAGTGAGCGAGATAGAGAGAAACAGAGACAGAGAGCAAGAGAGTGAGAGAGAGATAGTGAGATATCGCTTCATAGAGAGCGAGTAAGAGAAAGTGAGCGAGAGAGCGAGAGCATGGTGAACGGGAGAAAAAGAGAGCGAGAAAGAGAGAGAGAGAGAGAGATAGAGAGAGAGAGAGATAGAGAGTGCGAGAGAGAGAGAGAGAGAGAGAGACAGACAGACAGAGAAAGAGGGCGAGAAAGAGAGCGAAGAGAGAGCGAGAGAGAAAGTGAGAGAAAGAGAGTAAAGGAGACCGAGAGAGAAAGAGAGCAGAGAGAGTAAGCGAGAGAAAAAGAGAGAAAGTTAGACAGAGAAAGCGAAAGTGAGCGAAAGAGATAGAGGGAGCAAAAGAGAGAGAGAGAGAGAGAAAGACGGTAAGCGAAAGCGAGAGAGAGATAGCGATAGAGAGCTAAAGTTAGAGCGAGAGAGAGCGAGAGAGAGAGCGAGAGAGAGCGAGAGAGAGAGAGAGAGAGCAAGTGCGAGAGAACGAGTAGGATAGAGCAAGCGAGTGAAAGAATGCAATTTTAAGAGAACGAGAGAGATAAAGCGAGAGAGACAGAGAGAGAGAGAGAGAGAGAGAGAGAGAGAGCGAAAGCAAGAGCAATGGAAAAGAAGCGAGAGACTGAGCGATATAGAGAGAAACAGAAAGACAGAGAGCAAGAGAGTGAGAGACAGTGAAATATAGCTAGATATAGAGCGAGCTAGAGAGTGCGAGCGAGAGAGAGCCAGAGCTTTGCGAGAGTGAGCGGGAGAAAGAGAGAGTGAGAAAGAGCGAGAGGAAGCAAGAGCGAGAGAAAGCGAGAGATAGAGAGAGCAAGAGTTGTGAGTGAGCGAACCAGAGAAAGAGATCGGGGAGAGAGCAAATGAGAGAACGTGAGAATAAGAGAGTAAAGGAGAGCCAGTGATAGAGAGCAAGCGAGAAAGTAAGCGAGTGTCCGAGAGAAATTGAGACAGAGAAAGCGAGAGAGAGTGAGCGTTAGTGATTGAGCGAGATAGAGCGAGCGAGAGCTAGGGAGCAAAAGAGAGAGAGAGAGAGAGAGAGCGAGAGATAGACCAAGAGATAGGCAGACAGAGACAACTTGTGTGAGGGAGCAAGAGAGAGAAACAGAGTAGGAGAGCGAGTAAGAGTGAGCAAGTTGAGGGAGAGCGTGAGAGCAAGAGAGAGCAATAGAGCGAGCGAGAGCGGGAGAAAGCGAGAGAGAGAGAGAGAGCGAGATTGAGAGAACGAAAGCAAGAGCAAGAGGGAATGAGCGAGAGAGTAAGCGAGAGAGAAACAGAGAGAGACAGGGAGCAAGTGAAAGAAAGTGAGATATAGATAGATAGAGAGCGAGTTAGATAGATCGAGCGAGAGCATTGCGAGAATAAGCGGGAGAATAAGAGTGAGAATGAGCGAGAGGCAGCAAGAGCGAGAGAGAGAGCGAGAGTGAGTAAGTGAGAGAGAGAGAGCGAGAGATCGAGTTAGCAAGAGTAAGTCAGAGAAAGAGAGCAAGAAATAGAGTTAGGGAGAGAGAGAGCGAGAGAAAGAACGAGACAAAGCAAAACGAGAGGTTGAGACCGAGATAGAGAGCGAGAGAGTGAGAGCGAGAGAAAGACAGCGAGAGAGAGCGGGAGAGCGAGAGTGAAAGCGAGAGCAAGAGACCGTAATTAAGAGACTGAGAGCGTGAGCGAGAGAGCGAAAGAGAGAGCGAGCGAGAGACAGAGCAACGGAGAGAGGGTTCGGGAGAGCAAGAGCAGGAGAAAGAGAAACGTGAGCAAGGGCGTAAGTATAAGCAAGAGAGGGAGAGGTCATGAGAGTGAGAGCAGGATCGAGAGCGACTGAGCAAGAACGACAAAAAGAGCGAGAACCAGAGAGAGATAGAGACCTAGAAACGGAGAGAAAGAGCGAGCGAGAGCGAGAAAGAGAAAGACCGAGGGGAAGAGAGAGCGAGACAGAAAGATCGAGATAGTGACAGCGAGAGAGAGAGACAGCGAGAGCGAGAGCAAGAGAGCGAACGGGGGAGAGAAAGAGGAGACAGAAAAAACTAGAGAGAGACAAATAGAGCACGAAAGAAAGCAAGAGAGAGAGAGAGCAAGCGAGAGTGAGAGAGCGAGAGAAAGCGAGAGACAGCGAGAGAGACAGAGTTTTAGAGAGCCGGTGACAGATAGAAAGCGCAAAAGAATGTGAGATCGAGCGAGAGTGAGAGAGAATGAGAGTCAGAGGAAGAGAAAGCGAGAGACAAAGAGAGCGAGAGAGAAAGCAAAAGAGAGCAAGCGAGAGAGGGCGAGAAAAGATAGTGAGAGAGAGAGAGGGAGAACGAGTGAGAAAGAGAGCGAGAAAGAAAACAAGTGAGACAGCAAAATAGAGCGAAAAAGAAAACGGAAAAAGAGCTAGGGTGAGAGAGCGAGAGCAAGAGAAAATCAGCCTGCAAGAAAGCGAGGGTGCAAGAGAGAGAGAGAGCAAGAGAGAGAGGAAGCGAGAGAAAGAGGGAGAGCGAGCGGGAGAGAGACAGCGCTAGAGAGACAGAGAGCGATAGTAAAAAAGTTAGCGAGCGCGAAAGATATTGCGAGTTCGCGAAATGCGGAGCTAGTGAGAGAGAGAGAGAGAGAGAGAGAGAGAGAGAGAGCGAGAGGGAAAGCGAGAGAATGAGAGGGCGAGAGAGCGAGAGAGTAGGAGTGAGAGAGAGAGAGTGAGATACAGTGAATAATAGAAGGCGAGTGAGAAAGAGCGAGAGACAGAGCGAGAGAGAAAAAAAAGCGAGAGACAGAGCAAGAAAGTATGAGCAAGGGAGATGGAGCAAGAGAGAGAGAGAGAGAGAGAGAGAGAGAGAGAGAGAGAGCGAGAGAGAGAAAGCGGGAGCAATAGACGGAGGGAGAGAGCGGCAGATTAAAGTGAGACAGAAAGAGATAGCGTAAGAACGAAATAGCGAAGGAGAGAGCAGAAGAGAGCGTAAAATACCAAGAGAGAAAGGAGTAGCGGGAGCGAATAAAAGAGCAAGTGAGGTTAAAAGTGAGTGGAAGAGAGCAGGAGAGGGCGAGATGGTAAGAACGAGAAACACAGAGAGCGGGAACTTAAATTATTATATGAGAGGATTTATAAAGGTAAAGGATATATATTTAAAAAAGGCGCGTCAATGGTTTTATTAGAAGAGATAACTCCTTCAAAATGCCTGTGGGTGGAAGGTATTACCAGTAGGATAATCATCACTTCAAGAGATTTGTTATAACAATTAAGGATATATTTTCCAAAAAAAAACGAGTAAATGGTTTTATTAGTAGATTACTTACTCGTAATGCCTGCGGTCAAAGATCCTTCTAGTAAAATAATAAATTATTCAATAAGCCTATGTAAAGAAATCATGGATATATTGCTCCGGAGGAAAAGACGCGTAAATGGTTTGAACAGTGTAGATAACTTACTAAGAAGGCCGGCGGTTTACAGGTTCCAACAGCGGGATAGCGAAGTAATAATTGAAAATAATGACATGTATTATTTAAATTAATGAATAATGATTAAGGATATATACTTCCAATAAAACAAAGTAACCATAACAAGTCTTAGCAGGGAAGAACGCCTGCGCTTTGTTGCATCGGCCAGCGGGCTAATAAATCACTTTTTGACACAATAGTTATCGCTTAAGGATATACAGTTCTAGAAGAAAAGAACGCGTAAATGGTTTAAGGAGGGAAGATAACTTACTCGAAACGCCAGTGGTTATAGAGTACCATATGTAAGATACAATATTTAATGAGACTATGTATACAACTAAAGGATATATATTTCCGGACGCGTAAATAGTGTTAGCGGGGTAAACAACTTACTCGGAACGCTGATGTTTTGATGATTCTACCAGCATGATATCGAAGTATTTATTGAGACTAATTTAAACACTAAAGGATGTATATTTCCGAAAGAAAAGATGCGTAAATGGTTTCAGCAGGGCAAATAACTTACTCGGAACTACGGCGGTTTGACGGATCTACCAGCAGGATAACGGAGTATTTCTTAAGTAATCTTAACACTAAAGGATATATCTTTCTGGAAGAAACACGGGGCGAAAATAGTTTCAGCAGGGCAGATAAGTAACCTGAAACGCCTGCGGTTTAACGCATCTACCAGAGTGGTAATGAATTATTTATTAGGACAATTAATATGCGTTGATGGAAGACAAGACGCGTAAATGGTTTGTGCAGGGAAGATAACTTACTCGAAAAGCCGGCGGTTTAAAAAGATGTACCAGCGGTTAACGAAGTACCCTTTGAGACTTATACCACTAAAGGATATAGATTTCTGGAAGAAAAAGACGCCTAAAAAGTTTTATCAGCGGTATAAGTTTCCTGCAACACCTGCTGTTTTTGAAAGATCTACCATTGGGTCAACAGACCGCCGTCGACTAGCGATAGCGACGAACGACCTTATAGTGGTGAGTGACCTATAACAATAAGCTAGTGTCGAAGGAAGCAGTAATATGTAATATTATATATATATATATATATATATATGTATATTAAATTATATATATATATTATGTTAGAATATAGAACAAGAGATATAAGCTGGTAGTTCTTTCAAACTATTGGTAATCATCACAAGGAAATTCTCTTTCCTGCTGAAAAAAATAAAAAAAATTTTTTGCCTTCGTAAAGCCTTCAATTTAAGAAAGTAAAAATCCTAAACTTAGTGTCAGCTCGGCCGACGTATGACCTAAATGACCATGCAAGTAAACACAGATAGAAACCGGAAGAGATAGACCACAAGCTACATACCTTCAGTGAGAGACGGCAAGCGAGAAGCCGCCAGACTGCTAGCGAGAGACCGACGGCAAGAGACCGCCAGCCAGAGCCTGCTTAAGAGTAACTGCCAGTAAGAGACCGCTATAGAGAGTGACTGCCCGCGAATCACCGCCAGCGAGAGAGAGCTAGCGAGAGACCATAAAAGAGGTACCGCCAGACCGATAGCAAGAGACCGCTAGCAAGAGACCGTGAAAAAGGGACCGCCAGACTGCTATAGTGATACCGCCAGAGAGAGAGAGAGAGAGAGAGAGAGAGAGAGAGAGAGAGAGAGAGAGAGAGAGAGAGAGAGAGAGAGAGAGAGAGAGAGAGAGAGGAGGGTAAGGAAGATACCGCAAGCGAGAGACTGCTAGCGAAAAAACGTTAAAGAAATACTACAAGACCTCCAGAGAGAGACCGCCAGAGAGAGAGAGAGAGACGGCCCGCGAATGACTGCTAGCGAGAGACCACTAGCGAGTGACCATTAAATGTAATGTAATGTAATGTAATATATCTCCGTCGGTGACCACAAAGTCATAAAGACCAGGTGGGTGTTACGCAGGAGAGTTTTGTTTAGCGCACTCACAGCCTAAGCGGCTTTCGGTACGCATTCGGTAGCCAATAGACTTCGTCTCACGCAACAAACAGAAAGTGGGAAGCATAGCAGAGTTAGGAGAGCAGTTGAGGTAGTGAGTAGCATAGAAGTAGCAGTTCAGAACCACTGAAAAAGACGTGCCATAGTCGGCAGTCGGAGAAGATGTCGTTGCGTAAAATAGAGACCTCCATACTGCGAGCGAGATACCGCACGCGCGAGGCCGCTAGCAAGAGACCGTGAGACCGCCAGAGAGAGACTGCCACAGAAAGACGGCCAGAAAGACGCCGCCAGCTACATACCGCCAACTACAAGCCGCCAGCTACATACCGCCAGCTACAAGCCGCCAGCTACATACCGCCAGTGAGAGACCGCCAGCGAGAGACTGCCGAAGAGAAACCGCCGTCGACTAGCGATTGTGACGAGCGACGAGCGAATTTATAGAGGCTAGCGACCTATAACAAGGAGCGAGTGACAGAAGAAGATATAATATTTAATATATTAAATAAATATATTATATATATATATATATTTATATATCATATATAATATATATATAAAATAAGATAGTAGATAGAACAAGTGATAGAAGCTGGTAGTTCCTTTAAACCACCCTTATCACAAGGAAATTATCTTTCCTGCTAAAAAAACAATAAACATTTATTTCTTACCTCCGTGAAAAATACGTCTATATAAGAAAAGGAAAATCCTAAACTTAGTGTCAGCTCGGCCGACCTATGACCTAAACGACTATGCACGTAAACACGGATAGAGGCCACAAGAGACAGACCACCAGCTGCATACTGTCAGTGGGAGACCGCAAGCGTGAGGCCGCCAGACTGGTGGCGAGAGACCGACGGCAAGAGACCGCCAGCCAGAGCATGTCAACGAGAAACCGCCGGTAAGAGTCCGCCAGAGTGAGTGACTGCCTGCGAATGACCGCCAGCGAGAGGCCGCTAGCGAGAATCCGTTAAAAGAGACCGCCAGAGAGGGACGGCCCGCGAATGACCGCTAGCGAGAGACCAGTTGCTACAGACCGGTACAGAGATACCGCTAGCCCGCTAGCGCCAGGCCGCTAGCGAGATACCATGAAAAAGGAACCGCCAGACCGCCATAATGAGACCGTAAGAAAAAAACGGCCAGCGAGATACTGCAAACGAGAGACCGCTAGTGAGAAACCATGAAAGAGAGACTGCCAGACCGCTAGAGAGAGTCCGCCCGCGAATGACCACTAGCGAGAGACCGTTAAAAAGAGACTGCCATACCGCAAGCGAGATACCGCAAGCGAGAGACCGCAAACGAGAGACCGCAAACGAGAGACCGCTAGCGATAGACCGCTAGCGAGAGACCGCAAGCGAGACACCGCAAGCGAGACACCGCAAGCGAGAGACCACTAGCGAGAGACCGCTAGCGAGAGACCGCTAGCGAGAGACCGCTAGCGAGAGACCGCTAGCGAGACACCGCTAGCGAGACACCGCTAGCGAGACACCGCTAGCGAGACACCGCTAGCGAGACACCGCTAGCGAGACACCGCTAGCGAGACACCGCCAGAGAGAGATTGCCAGAACGACACCGCCAGCTACATACCGCTAGTGAGAGACCGCCAGCGAGAGACTGCTGAAGGGAGACCGCCGTAGACTAGCGATAGCGACTAGCGACAAGCGACTTCGCACAGACGAGCGACCTATAAGGAGCGAGAAACAGAAAAGATATTTAATATAATATATAAATTTTACAGATATATATATATATAATTTGATAGAGGATAGAGCAAGAGATAGAAGCTGGTAGTTCCTTCAAACCACCGTTGTCACAAGGAAATTATCTCCCCTGCTAAAAGAAAAATAGACACTTATTTTTAACGTTCATGAAAAGTACGACTATATAAGAAAATGAAAATCCTAAGAGTTACAGAGAGAGCTAGTGTTACAGATAGAGCTAGAGCGAGAGTTTAGAGTGCGAGCTTGGAGTCAGAAAGAGAGCTCAGAGAGGAAAAGATAGAGTCAGAGATATAGTCAGAGATAGAGTTAGAGACAGAGAGCTAGTGTTAGAGCTTAGAGTTAAAGCAGAGTTAAAGCAGAGTTAAAGCAGAGTTAAAGCAGAGTTAAAGCAGAGTTAAAGCAGAGTTAAAGCAGAGAGAGAGATATCTAGAGAGAGAGAACTAGAGTTAGGTGGAGAGTCAGAGGGAGGGTCAGAGTCATAGATATAGAGTTAGAGAGAGAGAGAGAGAGTTAGAGAGAGAGAGATAGAGAGAGAGATAGAGTTAGGGGGAGAGTCAGAGAGAGAGTTAGAGAGATAGAGATAGAGTCAGAGAGAGAGAGAGAGAGAGAGAGAGAGAGAGAGAGAGAGAGAGAGAGAGAGAGAGAGAGTTAGAGAGAGAGTTAGAGAGAGAGTTAGAGAGAGAGTTAGAGAGAGCTAGAGCTAGAGTTAGAGAGAGAGAGAGTTAGGGAGAGAGTTAGGGAGAGAGCTAGAGTTTAGAGAGAGTTAGAGAGAGAGTTAGAGAGAGAGTTAGAGAGAGAGTTAGAGAGAGAGTTAGAGAGAGAGTTAGAGAGAGAGTTAGAGAGAGAGATAGAGAGAGAGTTAGAGTAAGAGAGTTAGAGAGAGAGAGAGAGAGAGAGAGAGAGAGAGTTAGAGAGAGAGTTAGAGAGAGAGTTAGGGAGAGAGCTAGAGTAAGATAGATAGCTAGAGAGAGAGAGAACTAGAGTTAGGTGGAGAGTCAGAGGGAGGGTCAGAGTCATAGATATAGAGTTAGAGAGAGAGAGTTAGAGTCAGAGATCTAGTGTTAGAGAGAGAGCTAGAGTTAGAGTCAGAGAGAGAGTTAGCGAGAGAGATAGAGTTAGAGATAGAGTTAGGGAGAGAGAGTTAGATTAGGAGAGCTAGAGCTAGAGTTAGAGTCAGAGAGAGAGAGAGTTAGAGTCAGAGAGAGCTAGAGTCAGAGAGAGAGTTAGAGTCAGAGAGAGCTAGAGTCAGAGAGAGAGCTAGAGTCAGTCAGAGAGCTAAAGTTAGAGTCAGAGAGAGAGAGAGCTAGAGTCAGTCAGAGAGCCAAAGTTAGAGTCAGAGAGAAAGGTCGAGTTAGAGTCAGAGAGCTGGTGTTAGAGAGCTAGTGTTAGAGAGCTAGTGTTAGAGAGAGAGCTAGAGTTAGAGTCAGAGAGCCAGAGTTAGAGTCAGAGAGAGATAGTTAGAGTCAGAGAGAGAAAGAGTTAGAGTCAGAGAGAGAGCTAGACTCAGTCAGAGAGCTAAAAAGTTAGAGTAAGAGAGAGAATTAGAGTCAGAAATGTAGAGTGAGAGAGTTAGAGAGAGAGAGAGTTAGAGAGAGAGAGAGAGAGAGAGAGAGAGAGAGAGAAAGAGAGCTAGAGCTAGAGTTAGAGAGAGAGAGATAGAGTTAGGGAGAGAGCTAGAGTTAGGGGGAGAGTCATAGGGAGAGTTAGAGTTAGAGCTAGAGTAAGATAGATAGATAGCTAGAGAGAGAGAGAGAACTAGAGTTAGGTGGAGAGTCAGAGGGAGGGTCAGAGTCATAGATATAGAGTTAGAGTTAGAGAGAGAGAGTTAGGTTAGAGAGATAGAGAGAGAGATAGAGTTAGGGGGAGATCTAGAGCTAGAGCTAGAGCTAGAGTAAGATAGATAGCTAGAGAGAGAGAGAGAGAGAGAGAGAGTCAGAGGAAAGGTCAGAGTCATAGATATAGAGTTAGAGAGAGTTAGAGTTAGAGTGAGAGAGATAGTGTTAGAGTCAGAGAGAGAGTTAGCGAGAGAGATAGAGTTAGGGGGAGAGTCAGATAGAGAGAGTTAGAGAGAGAGAGAGAGAGTTAGGAGAGTTATAGAGAGAGAGGGATAGAGAGAGAGTTAGATTAAGAGAGCTAGAGCTAGAGTGAGAGATAGAGTTAGGGGGAGAGAGTCATAGGGAGAGTTAGAGCTAGAGTAAGATAGATAGCTAGAGAGAGAGAGAGAGAGAGAGAGAGAGTTAGAGAGAGAGTTAGAGAGAGAGAGAGAGAGAGAGAGAGAGAGAGAGAGAGAGAGAGAGAGAGAGAGAGAGAGAGAGAGAGAGAGAGAGAGAGAGTTAGGGAGAGAGCTAGAGTTAGGGGGAGAGTCACAGGGAGAGTTAGAGTTAGAGCTAGAGTAAGATAGATATCTAGAGAGAGAGAACTAGAGTTAGGTGGAGAGTCAGAGGGAGGGTCAGAGTCATAGATATAGAGTTAGAGAGAGAGAGAGAGAGAGAGAGAGAGAGAGAGAGAGAGAGAGAGAGAGAGAGAGAGAGTTAGAGAGAGAGAGAGAGAGAGAGAGAGAGAGAGAGAGAGAGAGAGAGAGAGAGAGAGAGAGAGAGTTAGAGAGAGAGAGTCAGAGAGAGAGTTAGAGAGAGAGATAGAGAGAGAGTTAGATTAAGAGAGTTATAGAGAGAGATAGAGAGAGAGTTAGATTAAGAGAGCTAGAGCTAGAGTTAGAGAGAGAGAGATAGAGTTAGGGAGAGAGCTAGAGTTAGGGGGAGAGTCATAGGGAGAGTTAGAGCTAGAGTAAGATAGATAGCTAGAGAGCGAGAACTAGAGTTAGGTGGAGAGTCAGAGGGAGGGTCAGAGTCATAGATATAGAGTTAGAGAGAGAGAGTTAGAGTCAGAGATCTAGTGTTAGAGAGAGAGTTAGAGAGAGAGTTAGAGAGAGAGTTAGATTAAGAGAGTTAGAGAGAGAGAGAACTAGAGTTAGGTGTAGAGTCAGTCAGAGAGCTAAAAAGTTAGAGTCAGAGAGAGAATTAGAGTCAGAAAGTTAGAGTGAGAGAGTTAGAGATAGAGAGAGTTAGAGAGAGAGAGTTAGAGAGAGAGTTAGAGAGAGAGAGTTAGAGAGAGAGTTAGAGAGAGAGAGTTAGAGTTAGAGAGAGAGCTAGAGTTAGAGTCAGAGAGCCAGAGTTAGAGTCAGAGAGAGATAGTTAGAGTCAGAGAGAGAAAGAGTTAGAGTCAGAGAGAGAGCTAGACTCAGTCAGAGAGCTAAAAAGTTAGAGTAAGAGAGAGAATTAGAGTCAGAAATGTAGAGTGAGAGAGTTAGAGAGAGAGAGAGAGTTAGAGAGAGAGAGAGAGAGAGAGAGAGAGAGAGAGAGAGTTAGAGAGAGAGAGTTAGAGAGAGAGTGAGAGAGAGAGAGCTAGAGTTAGGGGGAGAGTCACAGGGAGAGTTAGAGTTAGAGCTAGAGTAAGATAGATAGCTAGAGAGAGAGAGAACTAGAGTTAGGTGGAGAGTCAGAGGGAGGGTCAGAGTCATAGATATAGAGTTAGAGAGAGAGAGAGTTAGGGAGAGAGAGAGAGAGAGAGATAGAGTTAGGGGGAGATCTAGAGCTAGAGCTAGAGCTAGAGTAAGATAGATAGCTAGAGAGAGAGAGAACTAGAGTTAGGTGGAGAGTCAGAGGAAAGGTCAGAGTCATAGATATAGAGTTAGAGAGAGTTAGAGTTAGAGTGAGAGAGCTAGTGTTAGAGTCAGAGAGAGAGTTAGCGAGAGAGATAGAGTCAGGGGGAGAGTCAGAGAGAGAGTTAGAGAGTTAGAGAGAGAGAGAGGAGAGTTATAGAGAGAGGGATAGAGAGAGAGTTAGATTAAGAGAGCTAGAGCTAGAGTGAGAGATAGAGTTAGGGGGAGAGAGAGAGAGGGAGAGAGTTAGAGCTAGAGTAAGATAGATAGCTAGAGAGAGAGAGAGAGAGAGAGAGAGAGAGAGAGAGAGAGAGAGAGAGAGAGAGAGTTAGAGAGAGAGAGTTAGAGAGAGAGTTAGAGAGAGAGTTAGAGAGAGAGTTAGAGAGAGAGTTAGGGAGAGAGCTAGAGTTAGGGGGAGAGTCACAGGGAGAGTTAGAGTTAGAGCTAGAGTAAGATAGATATCTAGAGAGAGAGAACTAGAGTTAGGTGGAGAGTCAGAGGGAGGGTCAGAGTCATAGATATAGAGTTAGAGAGAGAGAGAGTTAGAGAGAGAGATAGAGAGAGAGATAGAGTTAGGGGGAGAGTCAGAGAGAGAGTTAGAGAGATAGAGATAGAGTCAGAGAGAGAGTTAGGAAGAGAGTCAGAGAGAGAGTTAGAGAGAGAGATAGAGAGAGAGAGAGATTAAGAGAGTTATAGAGAGAGATAGAGAGAGAGAGTTAGAGAGAGAGTTAGAGAGAGAGTTAGAGAGAGAGAGAGAGATAGAGTTAGGGAGAGAGCTAGAGTTAGGGGGAGAGTCATAGGGAGAGTTAGAGTTAGAGCTAGAGTAAGATAGATAGCTAGAGAGAGAGAACTAGAGTTAGGTGGAGAGTCAGAGGGAGGGTCAGAGTCATAGATATAGAGTTAGAGAGAGAGAGTTAGAGTCAGAGATCTAGTGTTAGAGAGAGAGCTAGAGTTAGAGTCAGAGAGAGAGTTAGCGAGAGAGATAGAGTTAGAGATAGAGTTAGGGAGAGAGAGTTAGATTAGGAGAGCTAGAGCTAGAGTTAGAGTCAGAGAGAGAGAGTTAGAGTCAGAGAGAGAGAGAGTTAGAGTCAGAGAGAGCTAGAGTCAGAGAGAGAGTTAGAGTCAGAGAGCTAGTGTTAGAGAGAGAGCTAGAGTTAGAGTCAGAGAGCCAGAGTTAGAGTCAGAGAGAGATAGTTAGAGTCAGAGAGAGAAAGAGTTAGAGTCAGAGAGAGAGCTAGACTCAGTCAGAGAGCTAAAAAGTTAGAGTAAGAGAGAGAATTAGAGTCAGAAATGTAGAGTGAGAGAGTTAGAGAGAGAGAGAGAGAGAGAGAGAGAGAGAGTTAGAGAGAGAGAGTTAGAGAGAGAGAGTTAGAGAGAGAGTTAGAGAGAGAGTTAGGGAGAGAGCTAGAGTTAGGGGGAGAGTCACAGGGAGAGTTAGAGTTAGAGCTAGAGTAAGATAGATAGCTAGAGAGAGAGAGAACTAGAGTTAGGTGGAGAGTCAGAGGGAGGGTCAGAGTCATAGATATAGAGTTAGAGAGAGAGAGAGTTAGGGAGAGATAGAGAGAGAGATAGAGTTAGGGGGAGATCTAGAGCTAGAGCTAGAGCTAGAGTAAGATAGATAGCTAGAGAGAGAGAGAACTAGAGTTAGGTGGAGAGTCAGAGGAAAGGTCAGAGTCATAGATATAGAGTTAGAGAGAGTTAGAGTTAGAGTGAGAGAGAGAGTTAGAGAGAGAGATAGAGAGAGAGATAGAGAGAGAGATAGAGTCAGGGGGAGAGTCAGAGAGAGAGTTAGAGAGTTAGAGAGAGAGTTAGGAGAGTTATAGAGAGAGGGATAGAGAGAGAGTTAGATTAAGAGAGCTAGAGCTAGAGTGAGAGATAGAGTTAGGGGGAGAGAGTCATAGGGAGAGTTAGAGCTAGAGTAAGATAGATAGCTAGAGAGAGAGAGAGAGAGAGAGAGAGAGAGAGTTAGAGAGAGAGTTAGAGAGAGAGTTAGAGAGAGAGTTAGAGAGAGAGTTAGAGAGAGAGTTAGAGAGAGAGTTAGAGAGAGAGAGCTAGAGTTAGGGGGAGAGTCACAGGGAGAGTTAGAGTTAGAGCTAGAGTAAGATAGATATCTAGAGAGAGAGAACTAGAGTTAGGTGGAGAGTCAGAGGGAGGGTCAGAGTCATAGATATAGAGTTAGAGAGAGAGAGAGAGAGAGAGAGAGAGAGAGATAGAGAGAGAGATAGAGTTAGGGGGAGAGTCAGAGAGAGAGTTAGAGAGATAGAGATAGAGTCAGAGAGAGAGTTAGGAAGAGAGTCAGAGAGAGAGTTAGAGAGAGAGATAGAGAGAGAGATAGAGTAAGAGAGAGATAGAGAGAGAGAGAGAGAGAGAGCAGAGATCTAGTGTTAGAGAGAGAGCTAGAGTTAGAGTCAGAGAGAGAGAGAGAGAGAGAGATAGAGTTAGAGAGAGAGTTAGAGAGAGAGAGTTAGATTAGGAGAGCTAGAGCTAGAGTTAGAGTCAGAGAGAGAGAGTTAGAGTCAGAGAGAGAGAGAGTTAGAGTCAGAGAGAGCTAGAGTCAGAGAGAGAGCTAGAGTCAGTCAGAGAGCTAAAGTTAGAGTCAGAGAGAGAGAGAGCTAGAGTCAGTCAGAGAGCCAAAGTTAGAGTCAGAGAGAAAGGGTCAGAAAGGTGGCTCAGAGAGAGGAGAGTTAGAGAGAGAGAGAGAGTTTAGAGAGAGAGAGTTATAGAGAGAGAGTTAGATACGAGAGAGAGTCTAGAGAGAGAGAGTTGAGAGAGAGGAGAGTTAGGGGAGAGAGCTAGAGGTTAGGGGGAGAGTCACAGGGAGAGTTAGAGTTAGAGCTAGAGTAAGATAGATAGCTAGAGAGAGAGAGAACTAGAGTTAGGTGGAGAGTCAGAGGGAGGGTCAGAGTCATAGATATAGAGTTAGAGAGAGAGAAGTTAGGGAGAGATTCGAGAGAGAGAGAGATGATAGAGTTAGGGGCGAGATCTAGAGCTAGAAGAGAGAGCTAGAGTAAGATAGATAGCTAGAGGAGAAGAGAGAGAACTAGAGTTAGGTGGAGAGTCAGAGCGAGAGGTCAGAGTCATAGATAGCTAGTTAGAGAGAGAGTTAGAGTTAGAGTGAGAGAGCTAGTGTTAGAGGAAGAGAGATGAGTCAGAGAGAGATAGAGTCAGGGGGGAGTAGATAGAAGTGAGAGAGTTAGAGATGAAGAGTTAGGAGAGTTATAGAGAGAGAGGGATAGAGAGAGAGTTTAGAGAGAGAGTTAGAGAGAGAGTATAGAGATCAGTTAGGAGAGAGAGTCATAGGGAGAGTTAGAGAGACAGTTAGAGAGAGAGAGAGAGAGAGAGAGAGAGAGTTAGAGAGAGAGAGAGAGAGAGAGAGAGTTAGAGAGAGAGTTAGAGAGAGAGCGTAGAGAGAGAGCTAGAGTTAGGGGAGAGTCACAGGGAGAGTTAGAGTTAGAGCTAGAGTAAGATAGATATCTAGAGAGAGAGAGCTAGAGTTAGAGAGAGAGTTAGGAAGAGAGTCAGAGAGAGAGAGTTAGAGGGAGATGTAGAGAGAGAGTTAGATTAAAGAGAGTTATAAGAGAGATAGAGAGAGAGGAGTTAGATTAAGAGAGCTAGGAGCTAGTAGTTAGAGAGAGAGAGAGATAGAGTTAGGGAGAGGAGCTAGAGTTAGGGGGGAGGGGGAGAGTCATAGGGAGAGTTAGAGTTTAGAGCTAGAGTAAGATAGATAGATAGAGAGAGAGAGAACTAGAGTTAGGTGGAGAGTCAGAGGGAGGGTCAGAGAGATAGATATAGAGTTAGAGAGAGAGAGTTAGAGTCAGAGATCTAGTGTTAGAGAGAGAGCTAGAGTTAGAGTCAGAGAGAGAGTTAGCGAGAGAGATAGAGTAGAGATAGGTTAGGGAGAAGAGAGTTAGATTAGGAGAGCTAGAGCTAGAGTAGAGTCAGAGAGAGAGAGTTAGAGGTCAGAGAGAGAGAGTTCGGAGTCAGAGAGATCTATAGTCAGCGAGAGAGCTATAGTCCGCTGGAGAGAGCTACAGTTTAGAGTCAGATATAGAAGAAATAGCTAGAGTCAGTCAGAGAGCCAAAGTTTAGAGTCCAGAGAGAAGGTCGAGTTAGAGTGCAGAGAGCTGGTGTGTGAGAGAGAGCGAGAGGTGGATCAGAGAGCGTCGAGTTAGAGTCAGAGAGCTAGAGTAAGAGTCACGAGGGGCTAGAGTTATAGTCAGAAGAGCTAGTGTTAGAGTAGAGTTTGGGGAGAGGGAGATGGAGCTAGAGTTTAGGAGAGAGCTAGAGCTAGAGTTAGCGAGAGGAGACAGGGATTATAACGAGACAGATAGAGTTAGAACGAGATAGAACGCGAGAAAGAACTAGAAAGAACGAGATTTTTCGACCGAGATAGGAACGAGATAGAACGATTAGAGAACGAGGTTGAGTTAATAAGAGCGAGGCGAGTGACGAGAGTCGCACGGGAAGTTACAGGGAGTGGGGAAAGCGAGAGGGAACGATTCGACCAATGAGATTTAGAGTTAGAGAGGTTGGGAGCGAGAGAAAGCGAGGAGAGCTTAGAGAACGCCCGCCAGAGCGCGAGAGCGAGCTGTGAGAGAGCGATAAGATAGCGAGGAAAGAGCCGAGAGGAGAGCAAGTGAAGATGTCGATGGGAGCCAGAGAGTGACCAAAGGAAAATGAGAGCGGATGCTTAGAGAGCGAGTAAGAGAGGAGGCAAGTAAGAGAGAGGCCGCGAGTACAGCGAGAAGCGCGTAAGAGAGAGAGAGAGAGTTTAGAGAGAGCGTAGGAGCAAGATGAGAGAGACGAGAGGAAGAGAGAGCCCGCGGCGAAAAGAGAGGGAAGAAACGAGAATCAGAACACAAGAGAGTGTTAGATAGAGATAGAGAGAGATCTAGTGCGAGATCCTCGAAAGCCAGAGTGGGATCGTTGCGAGAGGAGTAAACGTAGAGAAGAGAGTGCGAATATCAAGGAGGTTGCAAACGCTCGAAGCGAGAGGGAGATAAGAGAGCGATCAAGAGTGCGTGGGAGCTCCAGAGAAAGAGAGCGAAGCGAGAAAGAGAGCGGGGAGAAGAGAGCCGCGGAAGAGAGGAGCCCGCAAGAGGAGGAAAGTTGAGTACAGTAAAAGCCTAGTGACTAAGAGAGTGAGAGAGAGGAGCAGATAGTATCGAGGTTGTAAGATGAGAAAGTGTGAACAGAGGTACGCGCGAGGGAATGAGCGAATAGAGATTAAAGAGATCGAGAGGTGGGGAGCAAAAGAAAGTGAGAGAGAGGAGGGTGAGCGATGAGTGGAGCGAGAGCTATTGAAAAGGAGCGACGGTAGAGCGTGATGAGATAGGGAGGAGCGTGAGAGGGCGAGTGAGGGGTTGCACGAGGTAAGGAAGAGCGGAACCATATGTAACAGATAAACGAGAGAGATCTGTATATAAGGGACGAGCGAAAGATAAACAGAGAACTCGGGGTAAGAGCGAATGTGAAAGAGCCGCGAGTTAGAGACAGAGCAGGAGAGTTAAAGATATAGCTGACAGCGAGAACTGATGGAGATAGGGCACGAGAGAATTGAGATAAAGAGAGATCTAGAGAACGAAGGAGATAGCTTATAGAGAAGGAAGAAGATTATAGAGAGGAGATACAGAGAGAAAAGAAGCGATATAGAGAAAGGCGAGCGAGACCCGAGAGAGTAAGAGAGCGCGACAAGTGAGAGAGGAGCGTGAGAGAGCCAGCGAGTTCGAGCGACACGAGAGAGAGAGAAGAGAGAGAGAGGAGAGAGAGAGCAAGAAAGAGAGAGCAAAAGAGACGAAAGCGAAAGGAAAGCAGAGCGTTGTATTGCGAGAGATAGCGAATGCAAGGCGGGACGCAAGAGAAAGTAAGAAAGAGAGAGCAGAGACTAGGCGAGATGCAGAGAAACAGAGAAAGCAAGAGAGAGAGAGAGAGAGGGAGTAGTAGAGAGCTGAGGTGCAAAAGCTTTGTCAGAGAGAGCTGAGACAGAGAGATCTGACAGATGATCAGAGAGGGCCAGTGAGAGAGCAACAGAGAGAGCAAGATAGAGAGAGAGACTGAGAAAGAGAGCAGAAGGGAGAGATATAGCAAGAGAGACAGAAAGAGAACGAGAAAAAGAGATTGAGAGGAAGAGGGAGGGATTAAGAGCTGAGATAAAGCGAGGGAGAGAAAGACGAAATCAAGAGAAACATAGAGGAGCAGAGCAAGAGATACAGAGTAGTATAGAGAGAGTATGAACGGAGTAACAGAGAACGATAAGATAGAGATCAGTTATGATTTAGAGACAGAGTAAAGATGACTCAAGACAGAGTTTTAATCAAGGCAAGAGCGTATATTATATATTATATATACGCACGGACAAAGCCGACATAGCAGCAGATATTTGTTTACACAGATAGCTACATGAAAGAGACAGCATAGTCAGATATTTACATTATATATGATATCATACGAGACAGCGCATATGACATAGTGACGATATGAGTAGAGCCCGCTGTAGTATAGATGATAGCTGATGAGAGAACCTAGTAGCTGTATATTGTTGTATGCAGTCATATGTGCTGGATAGTATTTGCATAGCTACAGCATATATATGTATATATATATATATATATATATACAGCACGTAGCATAAGAGGGCCATTATGTTTCAAAATATATATTTATATATGTTTATATATAGGTTATTATTAAATGATAACCGATATGAGTCAAATATACATATAGCACGACATAAGATTATATATGTTTCAGCATCGCATAAGTTTGCTTGTTTGACATGATAGATACAAAACATATATATATATATATCATGCACCTGCGTTGTTTATATAGACAGCCGACAGAGAGCCAAAGCTGCATATGTTTATATATATATTTATATATATGTATATATATATATATACTGTATATAAACATATGATACGGATGCTATGTCTAGTTAAGAACGCACCTTTAACAGAACGAGAGAGATAAAGAGAGAGACAGAGAGAGAGAGAGAGAGAGAGCGAAAGCAAGAGCAATGGAAAAGAAGCGAAGACTGAGCGATATAGAGGGAGAAACAGAAAAAGACAGAGAGCAAGGAGAGTGACGAGACCAGTGAATAGCTAGATATAGAGCGAGCTACGAGGAGTGCCGACGAGGCGAGAGAGCAGAGCTTTGCGTAGAGTGAGCCGGGTAGAAAGACAGAGTTAGAAAGAGCTAAGAGGATAAGACAAGAGCGAGAGAAAAGCGAGAGAGATAGAGAACAAGCAAAGAGTTGTGAGTGAAGCGAACCAGAAGAAGAGTCGGGGGGGAATACAAGTACAAAGATGAAACAAACGTGGAGATACAGATAGAGTACAAGAAGAAGCCACAGTGATAAAGACCCAAAGCGAGAAAGTAAAGCCGAGTGTACACAGAACAAGAAATGAGACATTCAGAAATCGAACGAGAGAACACACGAGCACGTTAGTGATGTGAGACGAGATTAGACGCGAAGCGAAGAGCTGAGGGAGCAAAGAAAGAGAGAGGAGAGAGAGAGGAGCGGTAGATAGAGACCAAAGAGATAGGCAGACAAGAGACAACTTGTGTGAGGGCGCAAAGAGAGAGAAAACGAATAATAGAGATAGCGGTAAGACGTGAGCAAGTGTCAACTGAGGGAGAGCGTGAGAGCAAGAGAGAGCAATAGAGCGAGCGAGAGCGGGCGGCGGGGAGAACGCGAGAGAGAGAGAGAGAGCGAGATTGAGAGAACGAAAGAGCAAGAAGCAAGAGGGAATGGAGCGAGAGAGCTAAGCGAGAGGAGAAACAGAGGACGAGACATGAACACGGGAGCAAGTGAAAAGAAAGAAAGTGAGATAAATTAGATAGATAGAGAGCGAGTTAGATAGATCGAGCGAGAGCATTGCAGTAGAATACTCGGGGAGAAATAAGAGTGAAGAATGAGCGAGAGGCAGCACAGAGCGAGAGAGATGAGCGAGAGTGAAGTAAGTGAGAGAGAGAGAGCGAGAGATCGAGGAAGCGAGTTTTTTCCGAGAACAAAAGATATGTCAGAGAAAGGGAGCAAGAAAATAAGGAGTTCAGTTAGGGAGAAGAGAGAGCGAGAGAAAACAACGAGACAAAGCAAACCGAAGTATTGTTGAAACGAGAAGATAGAGAACACGAGAGAGTTGAGAGCGAGCGAAAGACAGCGAGAGGGATCGGGCAGAGCGAGAGTTGAAAAAGCGAGACAGCAAACACGACCGTAATTAAGAACAACTAAGAGAGCGTGCCAGCTGACACAGAGCGAGGAACTAGACGACGAGAGAACAGAGCAACGGCGAGAGGGTTCGGGAGAGCCAGATCATGAGATAGATAACGTTAAGCAAGTTCTTAGGATAACAGCCAGAGAGGTAGAGCGTTCATGAGAGTTGAGAGCCGGATACGAGAGCGAAACTGAGCAAGGAACGACAAACACACAACGAGACCAGAGTAGAGATAGAGACCTCAGAAACGGAGAGAAAGAGCGAGCGAGAGCGAGAAAGAGGGAGAAGACCGAGGGAAGAGAGCGTTAGACAGAAAGATCTAGAGGATAGTGACTAGATGCGAGAGAGAGACAAATAGAGAGTGAGAGCAAGAGAGAGCGAACGAGAGAAAGAGGAGACAGAAAACGCAGAGAGTAGACAAATAGATCTGTGAAAGAAAGCAAGAGAGAGACATAGACTTGATGTGTAGAGCGAGTTTAGATAAGCGAGAGACAGCTGAGTAGGACAGTAGTCTAGAGTATGGTCCGGTGACAGACAGAAAGCAAAGAATGTGACATCGAGCGAGAGTGAGAGAGGAATGAGAGCTCAGAGGAAGAGAAAGCGAGAGGGAAAGAGAGCGAGAGAGAAAGCAAAAGAGAGCAAGCGAGAGAGGGCGAGAGAGCGAGAGAGAGAGAGAGAGAGGTAGGGAGAACGGAGTGAGAAAGAGAGCGAGAAAGAAGAAACAAGTGAGACAGCAACAGAGCGAGCAAGAAACCACGAAAAAGAGCTACAGGTGGAGAGAGCGAGAGCAAGAGAAAATCAGCCTGCAAGAGCGAGGGTGCAAGAGAGAGAGAGAGCAAGAGAGAGCAGGGAAGGAGAGAAAGAGGGAGAGCCGAGCGGAGAGACAGCGCCACTGAGATCAGATGAGTCGACAGCAAAAGTCAGGAGGCGTGCGAAAGAGACACGCGAGTCGGTTGAAACGCGAGCCAGTGACAGAGAGTGACAGATATATATATTTGATGTACATAGAACGAGATGGGCCGATGAGAGCCGAGAGAGCAGGAGTGACATATCCATATTATTACATTATGACACATACAGATTTACATCTGCTTATAATCACTGGTAATGCATATTGTATCCACACATCAAGCATCATACATAAAGATGAGTCGACACATCTGCCAGTATGACCTGCTTTTCACGACGTACTGGACACGAGACGCCACAGAGCGAAATTAGATGTGTCAGGAGTAGAGAGCGAGAGAGAGAAAAGAGGAGCAATAGACTGAGGAGGAGAGCGGCAGATTGAAAGTGAGACAGAGAGATAGCGTAAGAACGAAATAGCTGAAGGAGAGAGCAGAAGAGAGCCAGTAAAACACCAAGAGAGAAAGAGTAAAGGAGCTGAATAAAAAGAGCAAGCTGAGAAAGCGCGAGTGGGAAGAGGAGCAGGGCGTAGCATGAGATGAGAACGAGAAACGACAGAGAGCGGGAACTTAAATTATTATATGAGAGGATTTGTGGAGAGAAGGTAAAGGACATATATTTGAGGCGCGTCAATGGTTTTATTAGAAGAGATAACTCCTTCAAAATGCCTTGTGGGTGGACGCATTACCAGTAGGATAATCATCACTCAAGAGATTTGTTATGTCTAATTAAGGATATATTTTCCAAAAAGAACTGAGTAAACGGTTTTATTAGTAGATTGACTTTACCTCGTAATGCCTGCGGCCAAAGATCCTTCCAGTAAACAATAAATGGTTCAATCAGCTTTCCATGTAAAGAAATCATGGATATATTGCTCCGGAGGAAAAGAGACGCGTAAATGGTTTGAACAGTGATAGACTTGCTAAGAAAGCGTCGGCGGCCTGACAGGTTCCAACCAGCGATAGCGAAGTAATAACTTGAAAATAATGACATGTATTATTTAAATTAATGAATAATGATTTACGATACATACTCTCCAATAAAACAAAGTAACCATAACAAGTCTTAGCAGGGAAGAACGCCTGCGCTTTGTCGCATCGGCCAGCGGGCCAATAAATCACCTTTTTGACACAATAGTTATCGCTAAGGATATACAGTCTTAGAAGAAAAGAACGCGTAAAATGGTTTGGTAGGAGGGAAGATAACTTACTCGAAACGCCAGTGGTTATAGAGTACACCATATGTAAGATACAATATTTAATGAGACTATGTATACAACTAAAGGATATATATTTCCGGACGCGTAAATAGTTAACGTCAAAACAACTCACTCGGAACGCTGATGTTTTGATGATTCTACCAGCATGATATCGAAGCATTTATTGAGACTAATTTAAACACTAAAGGATGTACATTTTCCGAAAGAAAAGATGCGTAAATGGTTTCAGCAGGGCAAATAACTTTACTCGAACCATGGCGGTTTGATCGATCTACCAGCAGGATAACGGAGCATTTCTTAGCAATCTTAACACTAAAGGATATATCTTTCTGGAAGAAACACGGGGCGAAAAATAGTTTCAGCAGGGCGATAAGTAATCTGAAACGCCTGCGGTTTAACGCATCTACCAGAGTGGTAATGAACTATTTATTAGGACAACTAATATGCGTTGATGGAAAGACAAGACGCGTCAAATGGTTTGCAGGAAGATAACTCACTCGAAAAGCTCGGCGGTTTAAAAGATGTACCAGCGGTTAACGAAGCTACTCTTTGAGACTTATACCACTAAAGGGATATAGATTTCTGGAAGAAAAAAAGACGCTCAAAAAGTTTTATCAGCGGTATAAGTTTCCCGCAACACTAGCTGTTTGAAAGATCTACCATTGGGTCAACAGACCGCCGTCGACTCATGATAAGCGACGAACGACCTTATAGTGAGTGAGTGACCTATAAATAACAAGTTTCAGTGTCGAAGGAAGCAGTTATATGTAATATTATATATATATATAAATATCTGTATATTAAATTATATATATATATTATGCTTAGAACATAGAACAAGAGATATGTTGGTAGTTCTTTCCAAACTATTGGTAATCATCACAAGGAAATTTCCTTCCCTGCTGATAAAAATTTTTTGCCTCTCTGTAAAGCCTTCAATTTAAGAAAGTAAAAATCCTAAACTTAGTGTCAGCTCGGACTGACGTATGACCTAAATGACCATGCAAGTAAACACAGATAGAAACCGGAAGAGATAGACCATACAAGCTACGATACTTTCAGTGAGAGACGGCAAGCGAGAAGCCGCCAGACTGCAAGCGAGAGACCGACGGCAATAGACCGCCAGCCAGAGCCTGCTTAATAGTAACTTCCAGAAATAGACCGCTAGAGAGTGACTGCCCGCGAATCACTGCCAGCGAGAGAGAGCTAGCGAGAGACCATAAAAGAGGTACCGCCAGACCGATAGCAGAGACCGCTAGCAAGAGACCGTGAAAAAGGGACCGCCAGACTGCTATAGTGATACCGCCAGAGAGAGAGAGAGAGAGAGAGAGAGAGAGAGAGAGAGAGAGAGAGAGAGAGAGTGAGGAGAGACGATAAGGAAGAGACTGCAAGCTGAGAGACTGCTATGAAAAACGTTAAAGAAATACTACAAGACTCCAGAGAGAGACCGCCAGAGAGAGAGAGAGACGGCCTGTGAATGACTCAAGCTAGAGAGACCACTGCAATGAGTGACCATTAAATGCAATGTAATGTAATGCAATATACTCCGTCGGCGACCACAAAGTCATAAAAGACCAGGTGGGTCACGCAGGAGAGTTTTTGGTTTAGTGCACTCACAGCCCTAAGCGGCTTTCGGTACGCATCTCGGTAGCCAACAGACTTCGTCTCACGCAACAAAGAGAAAGTGGGAAGCATAGCAGAGTTAGGAGAGCAGTTGAGGCAGTGAGCAGCATAGAAGTAGCAGTTCAGGACCGCTGAAAAAGACGTGCCATAGTCTGGCAGTCGGAGAAGATGTCGTTGCGTAAAATAGAGACCTCCATACTGCGAGCTGAGATACCGCACGCGCGAGGCCGCCAGCAAGAGACCGTGAGACCGCCAGAGAGAGACTCGCCACAGAAAGACGGCCAGAAAGACGCCGCCAGCTACATACCGCCAACTACAAGCCGCCAGCACATACCGCCAGCTACAAGCCGCCAGCTACATACCGCCAGTGAGAGACCGCCAGCGAGAGACTGCCGAAGAGAAACCGCCGTCGACTAGCGATTGTGACGAGCGACGAGCGAATTTATAGAGGCTAGCGACCCATAACAAGGAGCGAGAGACAGAAGAAGATATAATATTAAATATATTAAATAAATATATTACATATATATATATATTTATATATCATATATAATATATATATAAAATAAGATAGTAGATAGAACAAGGATAGAAGCTGCTAGTTCCTTTAAACCACCCTTATCACAAGGAAATTATCTTTCCCCTAAAAACAATAAACATTTATTTCTACCTCCGTGAAAACTAGTTATATATAAGAAAACAAGAAAATCACAAACTTAGTGTCAGCTCGGCCGACCTATGGACCTAAACGACTATGCCTGTAAGCACGGGATAGAGGCAACAAGAGACAGAATCCACCAGCTGCCATATGTGCCCAGTGGGAGGCCGCAAGCTTGTCCGGGCCGCCAGACTGGTTGGGAGGAGGCGACGACCGGCAAGAGGACCGCCAGCCAGAGGAATGTCAAAACGAGAAAAACCGCCGGTAAGAGGTCCGCCAGAGAGTGAGTGACTGCCTGCGATATGACCGCCAGCGAGAAGGGCGCTAGTCGAGGGGAATCGTTAAAGAGACGACAGAGAGGGGACGGGAGGGGGACCCGTCGAGAGCCGCTGGACGAACCGTGTACAGACCGGATACAGAGATACCGATAGACCGCTAGGCCCAGGCGCTAGCGCGATAGATTTACCATGAAAAAGGAACCGACAGCCAGCCATTACTTGAGACCGTAAGAAAAAAAACGGCAGCGAGGATACTGCAAACGAGAGGAGACCGCTATGCGAAACATGAAAAGAGAGACTGCCAGACACTAGGAGGTCCGCCCGCGAAGCCACAGCGAGAGACCGGTTTAAAAAAGAGGACATGCCCATACGCAAGCGAGATTTACCGCAAGGCGAGAGACCGCAAACGAGAGACCGGCAAACGAGAGACCGCTAGCGATAGACCGCTGAGCGAGAGAAAGCAAGAGCAGACACCGCAAAAGCGAGACACGCAAGCGAAGCGACCACTAGCCGAGAGACCGCTAGCGAGGAGGACGTAGCGAGGAGACGCTAGCGATGGAGACCGCTAGCGAGACCCGCTAGCGAGAACCGCTAGCGAGCCACCGCTAGCGCGACACCGCTAGCGAGACCCGCTCGCGAGACACCGCCAGAGCGGATTTGCCCGACGACCCCGCAGTGACACCGCAGTGAGCGACCTCCAGCGAGAGACGCGCTGGGAAGCCGTAGACTAGGAGAGCGAATAGCGGACCGCCGTAGAAGCGATAGCGACTAGGCGGAACAATAGTAAAACAAAATAAGCGAACTTCGCCCAGACGATACGCCCATAAGTAAGGGATCTAGCAAACCGAAAGTATTTATCATACTATAAAATTAATTTTACAGATATTAGAATATAATGTGATTAGAGCGGAGAGCAATAGATAGAAAGCTGTAGTTTTCCTTCAACCAACCAAAAACCACCAACCGTTGTCACACAAGATGAAATTATCCACTCCCCGCTCCCCCCCCTCCTCCCCTCGCTAAAAGAAAAATAGACACTTTTTTTTTAAAAAAACGGTCATCGCAAAGTAACTACTATATACGACAAGTGAACATCCTAAGAGTTACAGGAAGAGCTAGTGTTACCGATAGAGCGTAGAGCGAGAGTTTAGGAGTGCGCGCTTGGAGTCGAAAAAAGAAGAGCCTCAGATAAGAAAGATAGAAGGTCAGAGATGAAACGTCAGGAAATAATTATTTAGAGACAGAGAGCTCGTGTTCGAGCTCTTGTTATTGTTTAGAGCTTAGTGGGTTTAGAGCTTAGTGTTTAGAGCTTAGTGTTAAAGCTTAGTGTTGAGAGCTTAGTGGTTTTAGAGAGTTAAAGCAGAGTTAAAGCAGAGTTAAAGCAGAGTTAAAGCAGAGTTAAAAAGCAGAGTTAAAGCAGAGTTAAAGCAGAGTTAAAGCAGAGTTAAAGCAGAGTTAAAGCAGAGTTAAAGCAGAGTTAAAGCAGAGTTAAAGCAGAGTTAAAGCAGAGTTAAAGCAGAGTTAAAGCAGAGTTAAAGCAGAGTTAAAGCATAGTTAAAGCATATTCAAGCAGAGTTAAAGCAGAGTTAACAGCCTAGTGAAAGCAGAGTTAAAGCATAGGTTAAAAAGCAGAGAGATAGAGTAGTTATCGCATATATATTATGAGAGCAGATTACGATATATGATGAGTTATTAGTTAGTATATAGATTGCATATAGATTAGAGAGCCAGATATGATAGAGATATATTGTACAGAGTCACATATTATTTCGATATTCAGAGTCTGCATATATATATTGCACAGGATATGATTGTCGATAGCTGTATATCGCATATATTGCACAGATCGACATATATCATATTGTAGACATATCGCATATATATTTATATATACAGTACATATATCAGATCACATATCATGAGACAGAGCATATATCAGATCAACATAGGTTTTCGTGACAGAGCAGACAGAGATATAGTTAGGGATGAGGCTAGAAGATAGATAGCTAGAGAGAGAGAGAACTAGAGCTAGGTGGAGAGTCAGAGGGAGGGTCCAGAGTCACAGATATAGAGATAGAGTAGAGAGAGTTACGGTCAGAGATCTAGTGTTAAAGAGAGAGCTAGAGTTAGAGTCAGAGAGAGAGTTAGCGAGAGAGATAGAGTTAGAGATAGAGTTAGGGAGAGAGCTAGATTAGGAGAGCTAGAGCTACAGTTAGAGTCAGAGGAGAGTTAGTCAGAGAGAGAGAGAGTTAGAGTCAGAGAGAGCTAGAGTCAGGAGAGAGAGCTAGAGTCAGTCAGAGAGCTAAAGTTAGAGTCAGAGAGAGATGAGAGCTCAGAGTCAGAGAGCCAAAGTTAGAGTCAGAGAGAAAGGTCGATTAGAGTCAGAGATCTGGTGCTTAGAGACTGGAGAGATCTAGTGTTAGAGAGAGAGCTAGAGTTAGAGTCAGAGAGCCAGAGTTAGAGTCAGAGAGATAGTTAGAGCTCAGAGAGAGAAAGAGCTAGAGCTCAGAGGAGAGTAGCCAGCCTCAGAGCCAAAAGTTAGAGTAAGAGAGAGAATTAAGTCAGAAATGCAGAGTGAAGAGTTAGAGAGAGAGAGAGAGATCATATTATATTGATAGAGAGTTAGAGAGAGAGTTAAGACAGAGCAGTTTTAGCAGAGTTAGAGAGACAGAGTTAGGGAGAGAGCCAGGAGTTAGGAGAGTCACAGGATAGTTTAGAGTTGTAGCTAGAGTAAGATAGATAGCGCCAGAGAGAGAGAACCAGAGTTAGGTGAGAGTCAGAGGGAGTGCATAACAGAGCTCACAGATACAGGAGTTGAGAGAGAGACAGAGTCAGAGATCCAGTGTCAGAGAGAGCTAGCCAGTTAGTAGAGTCAGAGAGAGAGTTAGATCAGTAGATTTGTGAGCCAGAGCCTAGAGTAAGATAGCCAGAGAGAGAGAACCAGAGTCAGTGCAGAGCCAGACGTGAGAGCCAGAGTTACATCGCACATATCTGCTATCCTCGTACATATATTGTATGCATATATCTACAGATCATATATCTGTGTCGATACTTTCATATACTGAAGCCAATATATATACTCAGACAAACAAACATACATTTCAGATCGCATATATTATCTGATATCTATATCACAGATATACCAGCTCACATATCAAAGGTTATATAGAATACACTCCATATATACTCAACCAAACCGATACACCAAACCAAACAGAGGAGAAAGAACTCACAAGAGCCAAAAACCCAGATTAATAGCATAATATATAAGTCAGAAATATATATGGATATAGCCATATATATATAGATATACATATAGTATATATATAGCCAAAATACATATTTCAGAGTTAGGATACAACCAGGAGAAATAGAGCAAAGACAGGACAGCAGAGAGGAGAACCAGATGAATTGAGATCGAGGAGATCAAAACTCATAACATATTACAGAGACAGATATATATATTAGAAGAGACAGAGAGAGAGACAGAGTTAGGAGACCCAGAGCCAGAGCCAAGCCAGAGCAAGACAGATACAGAGAGAGAGAACCAGAGCTGTGTGGATCAGATGAAAAGGTCAGAGTCAGATATAGAGCAGAGATATTAGAGCTGAGATGATATTTCAGTTGTGTCGTGACACAGTTTATATGGTCTGTGCATATACCTGATATATTTTTGTTTACATATATATTTCATAGAGAGGACAGATATGAAAGAGCCAGATCAAGAGATTGGCTCGTATTACATTATTTAGGGAGAGAACACAGAGAATATTCGTATAAAGACAGACACGATATATATATATATATATATATTTCAGAAAGTCATATATTGTATATATATGGCAGAGAGAGCCAGGAGAGAGATGACAGAGTTAGAGAGCTAGGAGAGAGCTAGGAGTTAGGTGAGAGCCCACAGAGAGCAGGAGTTAGAGCCAGAGCAAGATATTGATATCCATATGAACCAGGATAGTGAGAAACAGAGGGAGGGTCAGAGTCACAGATACAGAGCCAGAGAGAGAGAGAGTTGTATATATATTTATATATATATTTATTAGGAAGCTCAGAGAGAGAGCTGAGAGATAGAGATAGAGAGAGAGCCAGGGAAGTTGTTCGTATATATATTTGTATATATATATATAGATATAGAAACAGACTACATATCACAAGTATATACATTACATATATATTAATAGATCACATATCTGTTTAGAGTTGTATATATATAGATGATATATTTCGTGGTTTGAGTAGTCTGTGAGAGCTTAGAGCCAGAGCAATATTAGACAAACAGATGAGCCTATAAACCAGAGCAGGTGATGTCTATTTATGCATCAGATCACAGATTGATATATTTACAGGTTGCCTGAGATCTAGTGTTAGAGAGAGAGCGATATATTGAGAGACAGGATTACAGAGCTTATAGAAAGAGTTAAATTACAGGAGCAGAGCCAGAGCTTACAAGATAGCTAGAGAGAGAACCATAAGAATGTCTGAGGTCAAAAATGAAAATGAGAGAATCTAATGTTGATGGAGAACAGAAAGAGAGAGCAGAGAGTGTCAGAGAGGCAAAGAGAATGAGAGAGTGGAGAGGATCAGAAATGAGAGAGGCCAGGAGTCAATGAATCAGAACAGGTCCTGGCAGACAATCAGGTTTTATGAGATATATTGTGGCCTCTATATATTCTTGTGAACCACCAGATATTCAAAAACAGAAAGAATCAGGTTCCATGTTCCATATTTATTATATTTGCATATTTATATATATTTGCATATTATCGACACATATCGGTACATATCGGTATATTATTTCAAAGACTGGAGTTAGGGGAGAGTCACAGGAAAGAGTTAGAGCTAGAGTAAGATAATAGCCAGAGAGAGAGAACTAGGAGAGAGAGAGTCATAGAGAGAGTCAGAACAAGATATAGAGTTAGAGAGAGTAGAGAGATAGAGAGATAGATTAGGGGAGATCCAGACCAGAGCTAGACCTAGAGTAAGATAGATATCCAGAGAAAGAGAACCATACATTAGTGAGAAACAGAAGAAATGTCAGAGTCATAGATATAGAGTTAGAAAACACCACAAAAAAAAACACCAAACAAACCAACATAGAGCCATATTCATACACAGACAGAGATAAGAGCCAGACAACAACACAAAAAAAAAAAACAACCACAAAACAACACCAAACAAAAACAACAAAACAACACAAAACAACAAACCCACCCAACCACCAACAACACCCAAAAAACACAAACAAAACAACCAAACAACCAACATATTATGACATACATAGACAGACAGACACACCGCATAGCAGAGCAGACAGATTATATTCATACGGAACAAGTCAGAGATAATAAGAGAGATAGAAGAGAGAAATTCAAGAGAGTTTAAAGAGAGAGATAGAGAGAGAGTTAGATTAAGAGAGCCAGAGCCAGAGTTAGAGAGAGAGAATAGGAGTTAGGGAGAGATCTATTAGGGAGGAGAGTTAGGAGCTAGATAGCTAATCAAGATAGCTAGAGAGAGAACCAGATTTAGTTTGAGACTGAGGAGGGTCAGAACTCAGATAATAGAGTTGGAGAGAGCTAAGTCGAGATCCATGTTAGAGAGAGAGCCAGAGTTAGAATCAGAGAGAGCAATAGAAAGAGATAGAGCATGAGATAGAGCAGGGAGAGAGTTGATTAGGAGAGCCAGATCTTAGAGTTAGAAACATAGCAGAGCAGAGAGAGAGCTAAGTAAAGAGATCTTAAGTCAGATAAAGAGCAGATTCGTCGAGAGCCAAAGCTAGACCTCAGAGAGATAGCCAAACAGTCAGACGAGCCAAAGTTAGAGTCAGAGAAAGGTCGATTTAGAGTCAGAGAGCTGGTGTTAGGAGAGAGAGCTAGAGTAGAGTCAGAGAGCTTAGAGCTAGAGTCAGAGAGCTAGAGTAGATCACAGAGCTAGAGCTAGAGTCAGAGAGGTTAGAGAGTTAGGGAGAGAGCTCGAGTTTCTATGGGAGAGGATAAGCGCTAGAGTAGAGAAGAGAGACAGGGATAGAACGAGGACAGATAGAGATCGAACGAGATAGACGAGAAGAAGAACGAGAAAGAACGAGATAGAAGAGATAGAACGAGGATAGACGATAGAGACGAGCGTTAGGAGAGCGAGAGTGCGAGAGAGGAACGGGAGTTACAGAGTGGGAAAGGAGAGGAACGATCGACAATCGAGATTTAGAGGAGAGAGGTTGGGAGCGAGAAAGCGAGAGAGATAGAGAACGAAAGCAAGAGCGCGAGAGATGTGAGAGAGCTGAAAGAGAAAGAGAAAGCGAGAGCAAGTGAAGGAGTGAGGAGCAAGAGAGTACAAAGAAAGATATCGAACAATAGAGTTTATAAGAGATGTTTATAAATATATATAAGCGTAAGTTAAGAGAGATAGATATTAGAGAGAGCGTAGGAGCAAGAGAGAGAGAGAGGATGAAAATATAAGACGAAAAAGAGAGCAGATCAAAAAGAGGAGTGTGAGATATAGCTAGATAGAGCGAGTGAGAGAGAGCGAACGACAGAGTGGGAGCTATGAGAGTAAAACGGAGAAAGAGAGTGAGAAAGAGCAAGAGGGTTGAGCGGAAAAGCGAGGAGATAGAGGAGAGAGACAGAGAGGAGTGAGTGAGCCAGAGAAAGAGAGCTGGAGAAAGAGAGCTGAGAGAGAGAGCGAGGAAGAAGAGAGAGCAATGAGAGGGAGCGTAAAAGAAGGCTCAGTGATAGAGAGTGAGAGGAGAGCGAGAGAGTAAGCGAGAGGTAAGCAGATGAAAGTGGGACAGAGCAAGCGAGAGGGAATGAGCTGAAAGAGATAGAGAGACGAGAGGTGGGGAGCAAAAGAAAGTGAGAGAAAGAGAGGGTGAGAGCGAGAGAGGGAGCAGAGATAGTGAAAGAGAGCGAAAGGAGAGCGATGGAGATAGAGAGAGAGAGGAGGCTAGAGGAGGGAGAACAAGTAAGAAAGAGCGAACCAAGGTAAAGAGAACGAGAGAGAGCTGGAGATAAAGGAAAGAGAAAAAGAGTGGCAAGAGAGAGGAAAGGAGAGCCAGAGACAGAGAGATAAAGAGAGAGCGAAATGAGACTGAAGGAGCAGAAGAGACTTATGACAAAAAGAGAGAAATGAGAAAGCAGAGAGATAGATATTAGAAAAGATTACAGAAAGACAAAAAGAAACAAAGATAGAAATGTTATATATAACCATATATAAATATACTAATTGTTATATACTATTTATATATTGCTGAACAAACCATATATATATATATATATATATATATATATGTTGTTATATATTACATCAAGCTTGTTATATAAGATGCTGTAGTAGAGAAATGAACGCAAGGGCGAACACAAAGAAAGCAAAATATATAATAGAGACTAAAGGATATAGATAAATGAGAGCTAAGATATATGAGCAGAGAGAAACATGAGTGCAAAAGTTTGAGTGATATATGGTTTTACATCAAGATGGATCCATTTGCTTACCAGAGAGGCCATGTAGAGAGCAAATACAGATGCGCTGAGCAGAGAGAGAGATGACGATTGTTATGTTATGCAGCCGAGATGACAGCAGGATTGCTGGAAAGACATCAGCACGCAGATAAACCAGATTGAGACGACAAAGATGGAGGGATCGAGCGAGATAAAGGAGGGAGAGGAAAGAGCTGAAACTAAGAGCGAGAGAGAGAAAACATAGAGTGAGAAGAGCAAGAGAGAGCCAGAGTAGAGAGAGAGAACTGGAGCACAGAGAGAAAAAGAGGAGAAAGTGAGATTTCAGAGAGAGCGAGTAAAAGAGTGGACTAAGAGAATAAGGCAGAGCGTGAGAGCAAGAGAGAGTGAGAGCGATCATGTTTACCACTATATTTCATATTATTTCTACATATATATTTTTATTTGTTTACACAGCATATGTTCATATACAAGATATTATATATATATTGAAGTGATATCAATTCCATTCACAGTTTATGTACATGCTTTGTTTATATTGTTTCCATATTACTATGAACCTGCATGTTATTTATTGTTGGTTTTATATGTTTATCGACAGAGAGCGATATATAGATATACTTATATATATATATATTATTGTATTTGCATCAAGATTATATATGTTGAGTGTTTATGTTGTCGCAATATATATTTTATATATAAAGTATGTTATATAAAGGATAACTGATGTTATTATATATACGAGAGAAAATATATAAGTTAGACAGTATAAGTTTGTTGTTTGGTTATATAGATATTAAAAAGAGATATATATATATATGTTGACTATGTTTAAGTTTATATATGACAATGACAGAGTGGCTCGTTTGTGGTTTTATATATATATATGTTTATATTTTTAGAGAGAGCAAGTATGAGAGAACTGAGTAGGATGAGAGCAAGCTGAGTGGAAAGAATTGCACCTAACAGAACTGAGAGAGATAAAGAGAGACAGAGAGAGAGAGAGAGAGAGCGAAAGCAAGAGCAATGGAAAAGAAGGAGAGATCTATTGGATATAGAGAGAAATTGTTATTTGGTAGAGCAAGAGAGTGAGACAAGTGGAACATAGCTTGTAGATATAGATGAGCCAGAGTGCTTTGTTTATACTCGAGCCTTTATGAGAGTGAGTGGAGAAAGAGAGAGTGAGAGAGCGAGAGTGAGCAAGAGTGAGAAAGGAGAGATAGAGAGAGCAAGAGTCAGGAGTGGAGTGAAACCAGAGAAAGAGATCTGTGAAGCAAATTAGAGAGAACGGAGAATAAGAGAGCAAGAGAATGAAGATAGAGAGCAAAGGAGAAAGTGTAAGCTGAGCAACTGAGAGAAACTGAGACAGTATATGCTGCAGAGAGAGCGTTAGTGATTTGTTTATATGAGAGTTTGTTTGTGGCTAAAAGAGAGAGAGAGAGAGAGAGCTAGAGAGATAGACCCTAAGAGATAGCAGACAGAGACAACTCTGTGGAGGAGCAAGAGAGAGAAACAGATAGAGAGAGTAAGAGTGAGCAAGCTGAGGATGAGAGCAAAGAGGAGAGCAACAGGTTTGTTTGTTTTATGTTGAGAGAGAGAGAGAGCCATGAGATTGGAGAGAATGTTGAAAGCAAGAGCAAGATAGAATGATGAGAGCAAGCGAGAGGAGAAAACGCATATATTATATGTGCTGTTGCTTTTGCATAGATACAGAGCCGAGTTAGACAGATCTTATTGAGAGCACGCGAAGAATGCTTTATATCAAGAGGAGAACGAGCGAGATACGTTGTTTATATATATATTTATATGGCAAGCGCGAGAGAGAGACAGACTGAGCTAGCAAGTCAGTAAGCTCAGAGAGAGAGCCAAAGAGACAGGCCAGAGAGAGAGCTGAGAGAAAGAACCATATCGTGCTAAAACGACGAGGCTGGAGAACAGATAGAGGTATGTTTAGAGAGAGAGTAGAGAGAAAGACAGCGAGAGAGAGAGTGGAGCTGAGAGCAAAGCGAGATGCAAGTAGACCGCAATTAAGAGACCGAGAGCGGTGAGCGAGATGTTTGGAAAGGAGCAGAGCGAGCGAGAGACATTTGAGCAACGGAGAGAGTGGTTCTGGAGAGCAAGAAGCAGGAGCAGAGAAACGTGAGCAAGGGCGTGCAAGCATAAGCAAAGAGAGGGAGAGGTCACGAGAGAGAGGAGCAGGACTCGAGAGCGTACTGACAAGAACTGACAAAAGAGCTGAGAACCAGAGAGAGATAGGAGACCTGAAACTATAAGAGAAAAGCGAGCGAGAGCGAGAAAGAGAAAGACCGAGGGGAAGAGGAGAGCGAGACAGAAAGATCGAGATAGTGACAGCGAGAGAGAGACATCGTTTGTTTGATGGAGCAAGAGCGAACGGGGGATAGACAGATGAAACAGAAAAACCAGAGACAAACCAGTATGCACCTAAAGGCATATATGGAGCAAGCTTATATTATATATCGTATATGTTTACACATCAAGAGACATGAGATACAGTCTTTGATATCTGCTACAAGCATGAAACGCAAAAGAAATGTAGAGATCGAGCGAGTGAGAGAGAATCGAGAGCCGAGAAGAGAAAGCTAGAGAGACAAAGAGAGCGAGAGAGAAAGCAAAGAGAGCAAGCTGAGAGAGGGCGAGAAAAGATAGTGAGAGAGAGAGAGGGAGAACTGGGAGTGAGAAGAGAGCGAGAAAGAAAACAAGGAGACAGCAAAATAGAGCGAAAAAGAAAACGGCAAAAAGAGAGCTAGGGTGGAGAGTCGAGAGCAAGAGAAAAATCAGCCTGCAAGAAAGCGAGGGTGCAAGAGAGAGCGAGAGCAAGAGAGAGAAGCTGAGAAAAGAGGGAGGAGCGAGCGGGAGAGAGACAGCACTAGATATATCAGAGAGCTAGTACAAAGAGTAGCGATGCGCGAAAGATATTATGAGTCTCACGAAATGCGAATGAAGAGAGAGAGAGAGAGAGAGAGAGAGAGCTAGAGGGAAAGGAGAGAAACGAGAGGGCGAGAGAGCGAGAGAGTAGGAGTGAGAGAGAGAGAGTGAGATACAGTGAATAATCAGAAATAGATATCTATGATATTTACAGAGCTGAGAGACAAAGCTGAGTACATCACAGCAGAGAAAGCGACATAAATTTGGAGACAAGTTATATATATATGTTTGAAACAGAGTGATATAGTAGATATATATATATGTTTTATTAACAGACTGAGTGAGAGATATAGCTCAAATGACATAACAGAAAGAGATAGCTCAAGAAACGAAACAGTTTAAATGGAGAGAAGAAGAGCTTAAAATCAAGAAGTATATATCGGAGCGAATCAAAAAGAGCAAGTGAGGTTAAAAGTGAGTGGAAGAGAGCAGGAGAGGGCGAGATGGTAAGAACGGAAACCACAGAGAGCGGGAACTTAAATATATATGAGAGGATTTATAAAGGTAAAGGATATATATTTAAAAGGCGCCGTCAATGGTTTTTATTAGAAGAGATAACCCTTCAAAATGCCTGTGGGTGGAATGGTATTACCAGTAGGATAATCATCACTTCAAGAGATTTGTTATAACCATTAAGGATATTTTTCCAAAAAAGAACGAGTAAATGGTTTTATTAGTAGATTACTTAAACCTACGTTAATAGCCCTGCGAGCATCCAAGATCCTTGCTCAGGTAAAATAAAAATTATTGCAAGCACAGCCCTATTCTAATGTAAAGAAAGAAGAGGGATCATGGATTGGATATTGCTCCGGAGGAAAATGATCGCCGTTCAATGGTGGTTGAACAGTGTAGATAACTTAACTACGAAGGCCGGGCGGGTGTTAACAGGTTTCCAACAGCGGGACCCTAGCGAAGTAATAATTGAAAATAAGGACATTGTATTATATTTTAAATTAATGATAACATGATCTATTAAGGATCATATTACTTCCAATGAAAACAAAGTAACCAATAACAAGTCTTAGCAGGGAAGAACGCCTGCGCTGCGCTTTTGTTTGCATCGGCATGCGGGCTTGCGGCCTAATAAATACCATCTTTTTTGACACACAATAGTTATCGCGTTAAGGATACAAGTTTCAACAGTTTCTAGAAGAAAAGATACTCGTAAAAGTGGTTTAAAGGAGGGAAGATAAACTTAAACCTCCGACGAACGCCAGTGGGTTATAATAGGTTAGTACATATGTAAGATACAATATTTAATGTAGACTATGTATACAACTAAAGGATATAATAATTCGTGACGCGAAAATAGTGTTAGCGGGGTAGGGGTAAACAACTCTATACCTCGGAACGCTGATCTTTTTGATGATTCTACCAGCATGATTATCGAAGTATTTTATGAGAAACTAATTTATAAACACTAAAGGATGTATATTTCCGAAAGAAAAGATGCGTAAATGGTTATTTCAGCAGGGCAAATAACTTAACTCGGAACTACTGCGGTTTGACGGCTTCTACCAGCAGGATCTAACGGAGTAGTAGTTCTTAAGTAAATCTTAACACTAAAGGATATATCTTTCTGGAAGAAACACGGGCGAAAATAGTTTCAGCAGGGCAGATAAGTAACCTGAAACGCCTGGCGGTTTATAACGCATCTACCAGAGTGGTAATGATATTATTTATTAGGACACAATTAATATGCGTTGATGGAAGACAAGACGCGTAATGGTTTGTGCAGGGAAGATAACTTACTCGAAAAGCCGGCGGGTTTAAAAGATGTACCAGCGGTTAACGAAGTACCCTTTGAGACTTATACCACTAAAGGATATAGATTTCTGGAAGGAATGCAAGAAAGACGCCTAAAAAGTTTTTTATCAGCGGTATAAGTTTCCTGCAACACCTGCTGTTTGAAAGATCTACCATTGGGTCAACAGACCGCCGTCGACTAGCGATAGCGACGAACGACCTTATAATTATAGTGGTGAGTGACCTATAACAATAAGCTAGTGTCGAAGGAAGCAGTAATATGTAATATTATATATATATATATATATATATGTATATTAAATTATATATATATATTATGTTAGAATATAGAACAAGAGAAATAAGCTGGTAGTTCTTTCAAATTATTGGTAATCATCACAAGGAAATTCTCTTTCCTGCTGAAAAAAATAAAAAAAAAGTTTTGCCTTCGTAATGCCTTCAATTTAAGAAAGTAAAAAATCCTAAACTTAGTGTCAGCTCGGCCGACGTATGACCTAAATGACCATGCAAGTAAACACAGATAGAAACCGGAAGAGATAGACCACAAGCTACATACCTTCAGTGAGAGACGGCAAGCGAGAAGCCGCCAGACTGCTAGCGAGAGACCGACGGCAAGAGAACCGCCAGCCAGAGCCTGCTTTAGAGTAACTGCCAGTAAGAGACCGCTATAGAGAGTGACTGCCCCGCGAATCACCGCCAGCGAGAGAGAGAGCTAGCTAGCGAGAGACCATAAAAGAGGTACCGCCAGACCGATAGCAAGAGACCGCTAGCAAGAGACCGTGAAAAGGGACCGCCAGACTGCTATAGTGAACAGATAAGTGGACCGCCAGAGAGAGAGAGAGAGAGAGAGAGAGAGAGAGAGAGAGAGAGAGAGAGAGAGAGGAGGAGAGAGAGAGAGAGAGAGACGGATAGAGAGAAGAGACGGTAAGGAAGAGTAGAACTCGCAACTACGAAGATGCGAGACTGCTAGCGAAAAAAAACGTTAAAGAAATACTACAAGACCTCCAGAGAGAGACCGCCAGAGAGAGAGAGAGAGAGAGACGGCCCGCGAATGACTGCTAGCGAGAGACCCACTAGCGAGTGACCATTAAATGTAATGTAATGTAATGTAATATATCTCCGTCGGTGACCACAAAGTCATAAAGACCAGGTGGGTGTGTTACGCAGGAGAGTTTTGTATAGCGCACTCACAGCCTAAGCGGCTTTCGGTACGCATTCGGTAGCCAACAGACTTCGTCTCACGCAACAAACAGAAAAGTGGGAAGCATAGCAGAGTTAGGAGAGCAGTTGAGGTAGTGAGTAGCATAGAAGTAGCAGTTCAGAACCACTGAAAAAGACGTGCCATAGTCGGCAGTCGGAGAAGATGTCGTTTGCGTAAAATAGAGACCTCCATACTGCGAGCGAGATACCGCACGCGCGAGGCCGCTAGCAGCAAGAGACCGTGAGACCGCCAGAAGCAGAAGAGAGAGGACTGCCACAGAAAGACGGCCAGGAAAGACGCCCGCCAGCTACATACCGCCAACTACAAGCCGCCAGCTACATACCGCCAGCTACAAGCCGCCAGCTACATACCGCCAGTGAGAGACCCCAGCCAGCGAGAGAGACTGCCGAAGAGAAAACCGCCGTCGACTAGCGATTGTGACGAGCGACGAGCGAATTTATAGAGGCTAGCGACCTATAACAAGGAGCGACCAATGTGACAGAAGAAGATATAATATTTAATATATTAAATAAAAATATATTATATATATATATATATATATATATCATATATAAATATATATATAACAATAAGATAGTAGATAGAACAAGTGATAGAAGCTGGTAGTTCCTTTAAACCACCCTTATCACAAGGAAATTATCTTTCCTGCTAAAAAACAATAAACATTATTTCTTACTTCCGTGAAAATTACGTCTATATAAGAAAAGGAAAATGCTAAACTTAGTGTCAGCTTGGCCGACCGATGTCCTATACGACGATGCACTGAAACACGGATAGAGGCCACAAGAGACAGACCACCAGCTGCCATACTGTCAGTGGGAGACCGCAAGCGTGAGGCCGCCAGACTGGTGGCGAGAGACCCGACGGCAAGAGACCCGCCAGCCAGAGCATGTCAACGAGGAAAAACCGCCGGTAAGAGTCCGCCAGAGTGAGTGACTGCCTGCGAATGACCGCCAGCGAGAGGGCCGCTAGCGAGAATCCGTTAAAGAGACACGCCAGCCAGGCCAGAGAGGCTCGGCCCGCGAATAACCGCTAGCGAGAGAACCAGTTGCTACAGACCGGTACAGAGATACCGCTAGCCCGCTAGCGCCAGGCCGCTAGCGAGAGATACCATGAAAAAGGAACCGCCAGACCGCCATAATGAGACCGTACGAAAAAAAAACGGCGGCAGCGAGATACTGCAAACGAGAGGACCGCGCTAGTGAGTAGAATCCAGGAAGAGAGAGCCAGACAGATCTGGGCATCAAGACCGCTAGAGAGAGTCCCGCCACGCGAATGATCCACTAGCGAAGAGACGTTTTTTTTTAACAAGAGGACTGCAACCGCAAGCGAGCTTTACCGCAAGCGAGAGACCGCAAACGAGAGAGGAACGCAAAACGAGACAGAACGCTAGCAGATAGACCGCTAGAGCTATACGAGCGAGACACCGCGCGCGACACCGCCCATCGAACACACACCGTCAGCGACGAACCGACGACGTAGACGCTGCGATAGCCGCTAGCGTAGAGACCGCCCTAAGCGAAGACCGCTAGCGTGAGACACCTCACTAGCGGACCCCGGCTAGCGAGACAACCAAGAGCTATGGACGAGACACCAGCTAGCGAGACACACGCCTAGCGGACCACCTGCCAGAGCAGACGATTCCAGAACGACACCCGCCAGCTCTACGGCTGAGGTGAGGCACCGCCCGCGGGGGGAGGGACTGGCGAAAAGGGAGGGGGGGGGGACGCCGTAGGACTCGCGGATCTAGCGAAAAATAGACGGACACAGGCGAACTGCCGCACAGACTAGGCCGGGAAACCATACTGATCGAGACAACATAAAAAAAGGTATTAATAATAAATTATAAATTTGTACAAATAATTAAGATATATATATTTTGATAGAGGGAATAGAGCAAGAGATAGGTAAAAGCTGAGTAGGGTTCCTTCAAACCCACCGTTGCTTCCCACAAGGGACAATATTCTCCCCTGCTAAAAGAAAAAAACAAAAACTAGGAACCAATATTTTTAACGTTTCATGAAAAAAAGTAACGGGACTATATTAAAGGGGAAAAAAAATGAAAATCCCTTAACAGAGTTTACAGGGAAGGAGAGGCTGAGTTGTTACAGATAAGAGATTAGTAAGCGAGAGTTTATTTAGGAGTGCGAGCTTGGGAGTCAGAAAGGAGGAGCTCTCAGAGGAGAAAGTTAGACAGAGATATAGTCAGAGTATAGAGTTAGAGACAGAGAGCCAGTGTTAGAGCTTCTCAGGAGCTAGCACAGTTAAGAGCGAGCTACATTAGCAGAGCTCAAACGCAGAGTCATATTAAAGCAGAGAGCTGCTTAGAGCAAGATAGATATCTCAGAGAGACAGACACTAGAGTTATAGAGCAGGAGAGCCAGCAGATCACAGATACAGAGTCTCAGAGCAGATGAGAGAGTCACAGAGAGAGACAGAGACAGAGATAGAGATCAGAGAGTGCATCATATCAGACATTTACATTTAGTCATATATATTGTAGACATATTGCACATTATATATACATATATCAGCAGATCAAATCATATCATACAGTATACATATCATATATATCAGTAACATATTTCAGACTCGATGAGCCATATATACTTATATATTCACATTGTATATTGTATATATCAGACATATATTATCACATATATACATATCGCATATATATAAGAGATAGAGCCATGTATATGTGATTAGCGAGATATATGATTAGAGAGAGAGCTAGACTAAGAGAGCTATACGAGAGAGATAGAGAGAGATATATTAGAGACTGACATATTGCTTTTGTATGTTAGCAGAGAGATAGAGTAGGAGCAGAGCTAGAGTAAGATAGACAGTCTAGAGTAGAGAGAACCAGAGCCAGGGTGAGTATCGTAGATATCGTGTCAAGACACAGATAGCCAGAGAGGCAGAGTCAGAGATCCAGTGCATAGAGATGTCAGAGCCAGAGTCAGAGAGAGTAGCATGAGAGATAGAGTCAGAGATGCTTTAGGAGAGAGAGCTATGATTGGTTTCTGAGCCAGGCAGTAGCTGCAGATATATATGTCAGGGATCAGATATATATATAGGTATGCTGATCGTATATATCTGTATCGTGAGCATATCAGAGACAAACAGAGTGTGTAGTAAAGCCAGAGTCAGAGAGAGTCAGAGTCTCAGAGATATATGTGCCAGAGAGCTCGTATATGAGGCACTGAGCTAGAGTCAGTAGAGCTGGTCGTCAGAGAGCCAGAGTTTAGAGAGAGCCAGTGTTAGAGAGAGAGCCAGAGCTAGAGTCAGAGATCCAGAGCTGGAGTCAGAGCAGAGATAGTTAGAGTCAGAGAGAGATAGAGTTAGAGTCGAGAGAGATGCTAGATCCATCAGAGAGCTCAGTTAGAGTAAGAGAGAGAACTAGAGTCAGAAATGTAGAGTGAGAGTTAGAGAGAGAGAGAGTTAGAGAGAGAGAGCTAGAGAGTAGAGCGAGAGAGAGAGAGAGAGCTAGAGAGAGAGCTAGGAGAGAGCTAGAGTCAGGGAGAGTCACAGGAGAGCTAGAGCTAGAGCTTTGAGAGCAAGACAGACACTAGATAGAGAGAACTAGAGTTAGGTGGAGAGTCAGAGGGAGGTCAGGATCAGCAGATATAGAGTTAGAGAGAGAGAGTTAGGAGAGATAGAGAGAGATAGAGTTAGGGGAGATCTAGAGCCAGAGCCCAGAGCTAGAGCAAGATAGATAGAGAGAGAGAGAACTAGAGTTAGGTGGAGAGTCAGAGGAAAAGGTCAGAGTCATAGATATAGAGTTAGAGAGAGCTAGAGTTAGAGGAGAGAGCTAGTGTTAGAGATCAGAGAGAGAGTTAGCGAGAGAGATAGAGTCAGGGGAGATCACAGATATCAGAGATTAGAGAGAGAGCTAGGAGAGCTATGAGAGAGGGATAGAGAGACGAGTTAGATCTAAGATATGCTTGTAGCTATCATGAGAGATAGTAGTTAGGAGAGAGTCACAGAGAGAGCTAGATACTAGAGCAAGATAGATAGCCAGAGATAGATACATATATCAGACATATTTGCACATACAGTATACATAGCAGATATTATCAGAGAGTTAGAGCGAGATAGAGAGAGAGCCAGAGAGAGCTAGGAGAGAGCCAGGAGTTAGGGAGAGTCACAGGAGCTAGAGTTAGAGCTCAGAGCAAGATAGATATCCAGAGAGAGAGAACTAGAGTTGAGTGGATATCGTATGTATGTCAGTGCTCATGACATAGAGCTAGACATATATATTTAGAGTATATAGATTGTCATATATAAGAGTCAGCATTTGTATTAGATCGAGCATATATATTGCAGACAGACAGAGACGCATATTGTTTGTGTACAGTATTATAGCATATACATTTCATATATTAGTTTAGATCAATATATTACAGACATAGATAGAGAGTTAGATCAAATATTTGCTAGTCAGAGTCAGCAGAGAGATAGAGCACAGAGATTTGTGTTAGGGAGATATACGGGAGTAGTTGAGCCAGAGTAAGATAGATAGCCAGAGACGGAGAACTAGAGATATGTGGAGAGTCAGAGGGAGGGTCAGAGTCATAGATATAGAGTTAGAGAGAGAGAGTTAGAGTCAGAGATCTAGTGTTAGGAGAGTTAGAGAGAGACAGGAGAGAGAGTTGATTAAGAGAGTATAGAAAGAGTTAGATTAAGAGAGCTAGAGCTAGAGCTAGAGTAAGATAGCTAGAGAGAGAGAGAACTAGAGTTAGGTGTAGAGTCAGTCAGAGAGCTAAAAAGTTAGAGTCAGAGAGAGAATTAGAGTCAGAAAGCTAGAGTGAGAGAGTTAGAGTGAGATTAGAGAGAGAGCTAGAGAGAGATAGTTGAGAGAGATGTTAGAGAGAGCTAGAGAGAGAGAGTTAGAGTTAGAGAGCCAGAGCTAGAGTCTGAGAGAGCCAGAGTTAGAGCTCAGGGAGAGATGTTAGAGTCAGAGAGAGATAGAGTTAGAGTCAGAGAGAGAGAGTTCAGAGAGCTAAAAAGTTAGAGTCAGAGAGAGAATTAGAGTCAGAAAGTTAGAGTGAGAGAGTTAGAGATAGAGAGAGTTAGAGAGAGAGAGTTAGAGAGAGAGTTAGAGAGAGAGAGTTAGAGAGAGAGTTAGAGAGAGAGTTAGGGAGAGAGCTAGAGTTAGGGGGAGAGTCACAGGGAGAGTTAGAGTTAGAGCTAGAGTAAGATAGATAGCTAGAGAGAGAGAACTAGAGGAGGGTGGAGAGTAAGAGGGAGGGTCAGAGTAATAGATATCAGAGTTAGAGAGAGATAGTTAGGAGATAGAGAGATAGAGTTAGGGGAGATCCAGAGCTAGAGCCAGATGCCAGAGCAAGACAGATAGCCAGAGAGAGAACCAGGTAGGGAGAGTCAGAGGATATTTGGCCAGATCACAGATACAGTAGCCAGAGAGTTAGAGTCAGAGTGAGAGAGCATTAGTGTTAGAGTTACAGAGACAAAGTATGATATCGCATTTCGCATATTTATCTATATCATTGTTCACAGCATATGGTACATACATGACATATCAGACTCAAGCATATTCATTTATTCTGTATACATTTATTTGTGCATATGCTCATGGCATGTCATATTCTCGACAGAGACAGATCAGCATGATACATATTACAGCATATATGTCCATATATATCATATTATATATCGTACATATCATATTATTACTTATAATTGTATATTTATATTAGTGCCAGAGTAGAGTCACAGGAGAGCTAGAGTTAGAGCTAGAGTAAGAGAGAGAGCGAGAGAGAGAGAGAACTAGAGTTAGGTGGAGAGTCAGAGGGAGGGTCAGAGTCATGAGTATAGAGCTAGAGAGAGAGAGAGTTAGAGAGAGAGTATAGAGAGAGAGATAGAGTTAGGGGAGAGTCAGAGAGAGAGTTAGAGAGATAGAGATAGAGTCAGAGAGAGAGTTAGGAAGAGCCTCAGAGAGACAGTTAGAGAGAGAGATAGAGAGAGTACTCATGAGATTATAGAGAGATAGAGAGAGAGTTAGATCAAGAGAGCTCAGAGCTTAGAGTTAGAGAGAGAGATAGAGTTAGGGAGAGAGCTCAGAGTAGGGGAGAGTCACTAGGGAGAGTTAGAGCCAGAGCAAGATAGATAGCCAGGAGAGCGAGAACCAGAGTTAGGTGAGAATGAGGAGGGTCAGAGTCATAGATATAGA
>WPIO01000277.1:0-140084 GCA_009760855.2 Cristatella mucedo | reverse complement strand
CATCCCGTGGCTTTGATAGCGTTCACCGGAAAGCTTTTTCACCACATGCAAATCGCTAAATCATTACCCACTGTCCTTGCCTGGTTTGGCTAACGAAAGCTGAATGAGGTGCATATTCAGTCAGTGACGGTGTTTCCACATGCTTCCTTAACAATACCCACAAGGTGCCGAGATCTAGACATTTCTAATTCACCGATATATACATAAATACAGATACACCAGCACACACACACCCCCACCACACACACACACGCACACATATACCATATAATTCATTGGTATATACCCCTAGTATAAACTTAAGCTCTATGCATTAGCTTCATATAAAGGGACCGTTCAAGCAAACCAGATTCGATGGATTCGAGAGCCATTCTCGGAGCCTGGCAATGTAATGTATCTCTGTCTGTAGCTCTGCAAAGTCATAAAAGACCGTGTGGGTGTTACGCAGGAGAGTTCTGTATAGCACAATCACAGCCTAAGCGGCTTTCGGTACGCAATTCGGTAGCCAACAGACTTCGTCTCACGCAACAAAGAGAAAGTGGGAAAGCATTGCAGAGTCAGGAGAGCAGTTGAGGTAGTAAGCAGCATAGAAGTAGCAGCTCAGAACCGCTGAAAAGGATGTGCCATAGTCGGCAGTCGGAGACTAGTTATCGTGTACTGCATAAGATTGTGGAAGCGAGTTTCCACAGTCTAGGACCTGCAGAGCTAACGCTTCTGTCACCAACTGTCTTTAAAGCAGAGGAATGGGACAGCTAATTTATTGTCCACACAGGACCTAAGGGCTCGAACAGGCTGAAACTGATGCAGCAAGCTCAGCTAGGTATGAAGGAGCCAGCCGTGGCAGGCCTTTGGGTCAAGCTTAAGACCTTTGCTCTGTATCCTTTGCTCAACCGGCAACCATCCTAGCTCCTTCAGCAAAGGACACACGTGCTCAAATACGTGCCACTGGGACTTGAAGACCAGCCCTTGCAGCCATATTCATTGTCCGCTGTAATGGCATAATAGCTTTCTTTGGCAGCCCAACCAAAAGGGAATTACAATATCAAGCCGAGGCAGAACTAGAGAGCTAGTTAAATTTTTTACAAGCCGCTGTGGGAGTCAGCTCCTAATCTTGGACAGGGATCGGATTTGATGGCTAGCTGTAGAGGTAGTCTTTCTGAATGAAGCTTTTGAAATTGAGGCAGCTGTCGAACACGACACCTAAATTTCGAGCAAGTGGTGATGGCCGCACAATATTAGCGTCAATTATTAGGACGGCAAAGCCATTTAAATCCAGCCACACGCTTATGGTGTCCTATGAGCAGCAGTTTGAATCGTTTTTATCATCGTTTAATTTCAGAAAGTTTTCCGACATCCAGGATCGAATATCGGCAAGGCAAGCATTCAGTTTCTCAGCTGCCGCAGCAGATTCCGACGGTTTGAATGACAAATACAACTGAGTATCGTCAGCATAGAAGTTATATCCTATTCCATAGACCTCAATCACTTTTCCCAGAGGTTGTGCATAAATGGAGAACAGCAAGGGACCAAGTACAGACACTTGAGGGACTCCACAGGTGGCCATTCTCCTGTCTGAGATCTGACCCTCACACGACACGGATTGAACACGATCAGACAAGTAGGATTTAAACCACGCCAGTGCTTCGTCTGCCAGACCGATCACTGGCAGCACCGTCGTTAGACTATTGGCGGTCCATTTTGTAAGAGCTACTGGGCTTCACATTCCTTTTCGCATGAAGTAACAGCAATACAAGTTTTTATTAACGCACACAGCATTGTTAGCATGACGAATTCTAGCACGATAAAGTAAACCAAGCAATCTATAACACACTAGCCATAAAACAAATTAAAGTCGGGGAAATCTGAATAAAAACTAAGAGAGTTTAGGATATCAATTTTAAGCAGCATATCACATAAAAACGCCAAAAATATGATACGTACCAAAAGCAAAAGCAACCACATATAACAAACACAACATTACTAAATACTTTATTTTCACAGATTCTTGGTGACAATAAATAGAAAAACTGCAACCAAAGATATCAAAGCACTTATTAGTGGCGACCAAAGTATATCTACAGCCGCAAAGCCGTCAAATTGTATTGGAAACACCACTGCCTAAAGTGGATATGTATGAAGTACTGGTTGACAAAAAGTTCATTTTATAGGCTAACGAAGAATTAAAGGCTTCTTTAAAAAATGAAACTAAAGGAAGACATAGAAAAAAGCATAGCTGCAGGTCAGCCTCTTTTGATTTAGAAAAAAATGACATATTTCTAAAATTGTGCACGACGTTTTCGGTGGCATTTGCTCAGGCTATACAATTTAGACAAAACTGCTAATATTAGACTACCGAAGTATCCAGCCTTGATTCTTTTTATGCAGCCGGAGAGCCATAAGAACTAGAGATTCTCATCATGAGGCTGGCAACAGTACCGTCCTGCTAAAATGCAAAGCTGGGCAACTTTGAGAGAGAGTGAGAGAGAGAGAGAGAGACTGCTTTTGATTTTAAAAGTATCTTCTTGAAGCTGTGTCCTCTAGATTATACGAGGCGCTTCATACCCCTGCAGCTTAGAATTCGCAAGGTTTTGGTTCAATAGGCATGTAAGTACCGATGTGCAGCAAGGTCGGACCTGATGGGGCAGATGGTCAGATTCGGCACACACCGTAGCCGTTGGTTTTTTTTTTTTTTTTTTTTTTTTTTTTGCATGGGTGTGTGCGTAGTGTATCTGCATCCGAGAGTAGTATGTTTCAATCAAGCATTGGCATAGACGGCCAGTGTATCGCAGTACGTCTGAAGGAACTCATAGATGAAGAGGTACTGCACCTAAAATGATGAGCAGACGATAAGCAGAAGGCACGGTGGACTAGGCCCCCTCTCACATGCATGCATGGGTACAAACGCATAAAGAAAAGAGCTGAAGAATAAGCCGTGCGTCTGACCATGCAGTGCATGTTTCCCAATACACAGTTATGAAAGGCTCGGACAGCACTGACTGCTTGCGATAATGTGATATTGATTTCGATGGTCATGTAACACCATAAATCACACCGCCCTACATGCCCATGCACTAACGTAAATTTAAAGTGCACCATTAACGGGGTCGAAGGAAGTGGAGCCGAGTATTCGACGTAGAGGGAGTATAAGACTAGAAGAAAACGCACACCAACGGGCAGTGATAGGGTGCATTCAAAAGAAAAGCTTAGGCTGGTAGGGAGGACACTTAAAACTTTAGTCAGCTGTCGAATTTCTGATTTTTTTAGCTGACATATTTTCTATAAATCACCCTGTTCTTGCTAATTGTCAGAGGAATATACAACTTGACGTTAACTACAAGGAGTTCTTTTTTTTATTAAGAATGGGCAATGCTGCCATGCTGAGCAATCGGCATGCCTTCTTGTATTTGCATGGCTTGACAGATTTATGTACTGCACTTCGAGCAGATAGCTCTAAGCTCTATCCATGCCTGTGGTACATCTGCAAGGACTAGCACTAGTGACACGCACTGTGCTTGTGGTAAAGGACAGGAGTTTTAAGATCGGCTTCAAAACTTGTGTGACGTGATGATTGAAGTGCTGAGCAATCGCTGACTATCCTAAGGAGCCATCTTGTGATAGTGCTATCGCTTGTTACAGCATTTGGTGGTAGTGAGCCAGAAACACGGTTTCGATATTTTGCTTGATTAAAGGATTCTCTAGGGTCCTCCCACAGATAAGGTAAGTACACGCTTCACGATCAAGATCCTGCAAGATTAAAGTCCTGCAGGGGGCACGTCTCAGCGGCTAATTTTCTGGCTAACCAAAAGAGGTTTTGGAAATCAACTGACCTTTGACTTTGCCTGACCGATCACAAATTTGAATACTGAAAGAAGAAATAGCTCATCGTTCTTGGAGAAACTAAGGTTCAAAAGATGGTTTAGTCACTGAAATTATGAAAAATTGGGCTGCATAATATAGCAATGAGCATAAATAAGTTAGCAGCAAAGCATTTTTTATAATCTATCTAATCCGAGATGCCTCCGTCACATTTTTATTCCCCAAGTATTTAAGCTTGGGCTCCAGGCCCTACACATGCATCCAATTTTACATGCCAGTCACAAAACCTAAATGAAGTCTCTTGACATTGTTGCCGTAATCAGAAGACTTGTAAACTAGCTCTGGAATTATGCCATCCCATTGACTGCCATTTTTTTTTAATGCAATTCAACTCGACACAAGCTGACGACCCACATGAATTAGCAACCCTGACTAAAACGACGGATCCGACCTTTGCGACATGGTGTACAGCTGACGTACAGAAAGCAAAGCATACACAGCATAGACTTACAAAAGCCTACCGAAAGTCGGGGCTTGCTGCTCACTTGCTGCTTGAGGTCACCGGTCGCATCACTATATTTTTAAGCGCCGACAACTTTTTTTTTTAGAGAATTAGTGGAATCAAAGATCAATAATACACAAAAGTGTGGCTGTCCGCAAAAGTGCATCTTATAAGCCACTAAAGCAAGCATACTGCCCAGTGGTCACATTGACAACATAGCAAAGGGTTTCCTCCAAATTCTACTTAGCTAAGATAGAACTTAGAAGGCCTCCATCCTTTTACCATCGTCCTCGCCGTACTAATACCCATAATGCTATAGCAGCTCCTTAACTAAAGTGTTTTTGCCACAAAACACAACGCAAGAAATGAGTATTAGTCCTTGAAGACGAATTGCTGATACTAATAAAGCTAATAAAAAAGACAGCTGTACTTTAACTTATAGCGTACATACTTTCAACATATATTTTTTCAGCTGATATACTAAGGATATATATGAGGAATATATTGCAAGATCGACTGGTTAGTGGTGATTAACATTGCACCAAGGTTAGTCAAACTATACTATACGTACAGCCATATGACTTCTTTGAGGAAGGTGCTGTGATGGCCCCCAGTCAATGAAAGCATAAACTGCGAAATTCCTAATCTGACTCACAAGGCCTGCCATGGCTTGGCTCCTCCATTAGAGCTCCTGTACACCAACCAATTATTTGTTTCAGCCTCCTTGAGCCCTCAGGCTCTCTAAGGACAATCGATTAGCTGCTGCATGTTTTCGATTAAAGACTGTTGATAACATAAGGCGAAGCTCTGCAGATCCTAGACTGTGGAACTCACACAAATCGTATGCAGATACATCTAATCTACTGCTGTCGACTGTGGGTCATCTTTCCCATTGTTTGCTCCATACAACACACTTATTTGACTGCCCTCCTGATTAATCAATGCTTGTCACTTGTTTTGTTGCATTTGATTAAGTACGTTTGGCAACGGCATGGCAATGTCGGCTACAGTAAAGCTTTTTGCACCAAAAGCTGCTCAGGCTTACATTGCATCATAGAAAACTAGGCATATAACGCCCACTTGGTCATTGAGGCTATCTTGAGTTTTAGGCAAATAAACTTGGACCATTCCCACTGCAACACAAGCTTGTTTGGGCGATCACGGAATTGCTATTACGATTTACCCATGGGCATTGAACTACTAAGAAGCTGGACAGTTGAGACAAGTATGCTTGCTACAGTGGCACACTGTCAGATGCTGAGGCAACTCCGAGTGGAAGTGCTTACATGGCTTTTGACAAACTGTTGTTGGCTGGATCTCACCAGGTCCACCGAGTGGAAAACTTGAACCAGTTGGAATCGATGAGCCTGTGCAGGGGCATTGACTGCTGCTATAAACAGACCCCACAGTGACTGGCACCGTCCCTGCAAGGTGATAAGGCCCTGCTGCGATAGAAAAGTGGTATTTTTTAATGCATGCAACAATTAACTCTTCACGGTGCGGTTACAGCAAACGTGTAACTGCTAGGTAAAAAAAAAGACCACATCGAGCTCAAAACGTGCCGAAAATACTGCCTTGCAAGTTGCTTAGAAATCCAAGGTGCTAGAATGACATCAAGTGGGGCAAATAATGACTTGCCGAAGCGAGCCGTTTTAGTGAGCAGTCTATGGAAACTAGTCATGAATATTTAGTTGAAGGGCACACATTTCTAAACTAAAGTAGCATGACTGATTTGAACTCAAAGTATAACAAAAGCATTTTCCCTATAGACAAGAGTTACAACCACACAGGAGTACGAAGACTGCTAGATTCTAGAGAACAGAAGCAATCTAAAAACTATCGGTCCTGATTGAAATAATGCTCGAATTAGACTCTAGAGCAAGCACAATCGTTGTAATTTTAAGCTTGCTGAAAGAACCCATGGTACAGCTGCTGGTCTGTATAGCCAAAGGGCCAATTAAAAACCTCCATTTGTAGCCATTATTATTAGCCCGATCAGATCAATTACAATTTAGATAGGAACTAATCTTATTGCAAATCTTATAAGAGTCGGGCAAGCCTACGAGAGCCAAGAGAACAAGGCTGATCTGACAGGACAGGTCAGTCCATCACCCCAGATTTCTGCAAAAGTCGTCAGTGCTGTTCAGCTTAGTACTTGGGCAGTTGGATGGGCAGTGCATGACATGCTTTGCACACATCGTATGCTGCGTTCAAACTGCATGAGATTTATACACTGCATGATTTGTACACACGGTTCAATCAAAAGCATTGCATCGTTCTGGCTGAAACCCAATGTCTAAGCCAAATGCACCAAGACAGTAACTGCCTCGGCTTTATAGCTCACGGAAGAATACTTAATTAAATCTGCTATAACTGGAAAATGTTTTGCACTATCCAAGAAAAATTGCAGCAGCTACGGTAGCACCCACCGTCTCGCAGGCATAGGTGGTGCCTGCAGGCACCGGCTCATTTTGGCGCACGCTTACAATAACAGTGGGGTAGGACGCTCCGTAGGCAATCTGTTCGTGCAGCTCGTTCACAGTCGCCAAAATTTGCATTTCGAGAGGTTTATTAGGCAATATATCCAAGCTTTACAATGCGTGACTCCTATCTTGTTAGAGACAACCACATTACTTTACAAGCCAAATGAATGGAATAGACACACATGTTAGCTTAAGGGCTAATAATCTGAGCAATACTGAATTAGATATACCCAGGTGCAAAAAAAAAAAAAAAAAATAACGACTATTCGAAGGAGGATGAAGGTGTATACAAGCGATTACATACTATGTTGGCAGGGAAAACGCTGCTTTCACTGACCTGCACTGTAAAATGATTGGATGCTCTGCAGTACTCTTGAAAAAAGGCTCCCTAATGTGCCACGACAAAGTCCAAAGCACATGTGGTTGTTTCGGCACCTCTGAGTCCCAGCTCCACATGTTTAGCAGCAAATAACTTAATCCTTAGCTCTTCCATCTAAAGGGTAAGGAAACATAAAAATACCCACAGAACTATTCGAGGTCCAGAAAGGGTTGTTTTTTTCTGAGCACTAACCTTGTCATTGCTAGGATGCGTTGATAAGTGAACAGACAAGTCGAGCTCATGATAGGCAGCACTTTCAAGCGTTTCCTTGCAACCAATGTGAGACACCACATATTTGCCCAAAAGATTGTGTTTCACCGGCCTTCGGCCAGTATTCGGGACAGTCCTATAAACCGATACAAAATCAAGCAAAGCTTAGAGCAGAGCAGCAGCAAAGGGCAAATGAGTGACTGAGAGAAATAGACAGAGGAAGAGTGAAAGAATAGCGAATGGGGGAAGGCATACTAAAGAAGAGAGGGAAGGATATATATATATATATATATATATATATATATATATATATATATATATATATATATATATATATATATATATATATATATATATATAAAACAGACATTTAAGTAAAGTAGACAGAAGTAAAGAGAGAACAAAGAGAAAGCCAGCATTTATGGAGAGAAATAGACTGACCTAGAAAGACAGAAAAAGGAGTGAGATATATGCAGACGGATGAAGAAATAAAGATAGAGAGACAGTATGTAAGGTTTAGAGAGCAGATAGGGGAAGAGAGAGAGAGGAGAGAGCAGAGAGTTACATGGCACAGCCAAAGTAGCCTACAAAAGTAGTAGCAATGCATATATCATATGATGGAAACCCCATAGTTCAGGCTCGACTGACCAAGGGGCATTACAAATATGCAAGCTGCATCACGAGTATCGCCTTTTCCAATCAAGCTTGCGTTCAAAAGGCACAGCGATTATGAAAATATGCTACGCGGAAAAAGCCTTCCTCAAGACTTTTACCTAAATCTGCCATATGATTTACAACTACAAAAGTACTGTTGTCCACAAGAAAACATGCCCGTGACCAGAACCGAGTAAGTACCGTCCCCAGAGAGTCTTGTGGAGGTGTAGCCTGTCGTTTTCCAATTCTTCTTTGTCAGCTGTATAGAAAAATTAGACAGTAAATCTCAAGGTTTACATGTTTGGAGTCTTTAAGCTCTGTTTTCTTGCTCTTCCTTAATGTCCACCTCGAGATTGCAATTACTCATCCTGATCATATCACCCAGTCAAATACTACTACTACTAGCTCTACAGTCGCGTGCCCCTAGATCTCCTTCATAAATGCCTTGATATGCTAATGCTCTGCATAACTAAAAGTTAAAATTAAAAAAACATTCAGATAAAGAAAGCAAATCTTTTTGTATGTCTGAATATGCGGACAAGAAGAAAGTCAACGAGTTAGTAACAATACACTTGGTGCCAGCAAGCTGACCACAAATTGGACAATTTACATGGACTAACCAAGTACTGCCAGGAAAGGAACGTCAAGACAGGTGTATATATCAGGATGACAGTCTAAATCGGCTTTAGGTAAGGGGTAAAAAAGCCCACTTTCCATGCCCCCTACTTCACTGCCCTGGTCGTGAGTTCGAATCATGCTGCCAGCTATCTTATAGGGTTTACAGCAGAGGGGTGCCATAGCAGTCAGAATAGGTCAGAGGGTAGCCTTGGAAGGTCGCTCCTTGCCAGAGAGGGTAACAGCACTAAGGTAGCTTTCGGCAAGCTTCGGCATTTTTGCAGCTCGACATGTGTTACGGCAGAAAGACTATTTCAACTGAGCTTCCATGTTTTCTACCTATCGCAATTCCCACTAAGGCTACTCGAAGCAGTAGTACGAGATAAGTCAAACTTCTAAGAATATATTTTACTTTACAACTGGCAAATAATTCCTGCTGGGTTTAACAAATTACTCCACTGGGTAAGCAGTTGGAAATGTAAAAACGACTTCCTTAGGAATGCTTGGTAGAGTCTGTCAGCGAGTTCTGCTGTATCGGTCAGCTTATTTTATAAATAATTGATCCTAAATAAGTAATCTTGAGTGCTTGCCGTCTTGCCTAAGCCATAGGCAACATGCTACAACGGTCTGGGTCTCAATTCAGTGGGATAATTTAGAGAGTAAATGTCAATAGCTAAGGTCATTCAGTAAGCCTCTGAAAGACTTACGACATGGATCAATAGACTGCATTTGTCTTTCTATAATTAATACTCGCATGCCGATGTAATCGCCAAGCTCGTTCGAAGCGATCACCTTGATGCAATGACACACAACCATACTTGAGAATTGTAACCAACTACCCTTCCAGCAAGTCCACTTCTCCCAGCTGCCACACACCTTTTTTTTTTTCGGCATTTGTGCTTGGATGGCAACAAATATATCTGGTTTATTGACAATGAAAACAAGTTTATAATTTGCGGCAAGGCAATTGTCATTCAAAAAACCAGATTCCTAGCAGTCCAAACGAGTCAATCAGCATATCTCCTATAGTCTCTGGAGGAAGTTTAGTCGCCCTCCTTAAAAATAACTTGCAACTAGCTCAGAAACTTCACAGTCGTCTCTGCTTGCTTTCAGCTACGCAAAGCAGCACAGATACTGGCTGGATTAGATGATGGCATCACATCTACGTGGATTCCTACATTCATAAAACCTTAAGTATACTTCTGTAACTCGTTGCCATTGGGGTATTCTGTATTGTGCATTTACTTTAGCCAGTAAATTGCCACATCACACCACTTCACAGAAGTCTGTCTTTGCAACCAACCTAACAGGATACGGACTTCAAGAATCGGTCACTAAAATATATGTAACCCAATTTGATGGCGCCTTAAGAGAGCTTAACCTCTATTCAGGCGCTTCACATATGCCACGGGCTCCAGCTCAAAACCTCGGTCAGACTTTAGTCGGGGCAAGCAAATTAACAACTGGGCCCAACCAGCTTACTAGCCTTTAGGTCTTCTACTCTCTGGATAATTAATCTAAAATAGTTTTACATTAGGCCTTCGTAACACTAAACTCACTATTCTGACTCTGATCGATTGGCTGTACCCCTAATTAACTTCAAATCCCGTGGAGATCATGTTTTCACTAATTGTTATCAAAAAGCAGGAAATTCATTTGCCGACTGGCTGCACGTCTTTGCTGATTTAAAGACTTTCAGTAAGAAGTTGAAAATTTTACCAGCTGTTCACAGCCTATACTACAACCAAGAGACTTGTGCTGTTAAGGCTGTGTGCTAAAAAAAATGTGCTAAACGGTACTAACTTGAGAAATGTGCAGTGCGGGATGTAGTGACCTTGTGAGTTTTCTTTTTTTTCTGGAGGGTACTTTTCGAGTACTTACATGCATGTGGTATCCAGAAAATTTATGGGCAAGGAAGAGACTGAGTTCCCATGGAGCTTTCTGAAGCATAACAATGATAAGATTCATATAGCAGCTAGTAGCAAACCTAGCGTTGCCCATAAATTGAAAGACCACACCCTTAAGATTATTTCAGGTAGCATAACTCCGGTGATATCTCCCNCAATCTGGCATACTGGTGACTTCACTGACTTGCACCGGCTCCCTACCTATCAGATCAGTGTGCTTTTTTAGTTGTGGTCTTGCACTATCTGCTGGGGAGCCATGTAGTCATCTCGGTTTTTCAGACATTCCCTCTCTCCCCACCCCCCCCCCATGGACCCTAGGAAATTTCCCACTCCTTGGACATTTGCACCCCCACTGCGGTAGGGACATCTCCTCCCTATGTTAATGAATGTGTAACTAAGAATACGGATAGTGTACAATCGTCCCTTGTTTATAGTGGTTAATCGGTTTTAGAGACTCTACCGTGATAGGGGAATTTCTACAAAGTACGATTCTTTATTTATAATTAGAATATTTTTTGTAGCTAGAGCATAGAAAAAACTGTTCACGACCCTCTAATTCGGTTTAATATCATTAAAGCCATCTGGACATTGCAATAACACCCTTTCAATCACCATTATTACGCATATTACCAAATATATCAGATAAAGTGAGGGATACTAAGTGTATTTAGGTTCTTTTCGTGCATGAATATGAAAGCCATTGCTATTGTTAACAAGGAATAGCATATAAAAAAAACACGGAAAATAAGAAGCTGATAATATAGAACGATTCAAATTTCTAAGAATGGCAGAGTAATTACCTCCATAAACGATGGTAAAAATAAGCAAAGCATTAAAAAGGTTACAGCCAACTACTACATAATAATTGATACCCCAGAGATTAAAGCTGAAACAACCAGCGCCTTCCTTCAGGATAGCTGCATAGCTGCAGTGCTATTTTACTAAACATTCAATCTGTTTCCTTTGCAGCAAAATGTAAAGCGCCTAGAGAGAGATTGAGTTCTCTGAGGACGCTTTTTCAAGTATTATTATTAATAAATTTTTCAGAGGAATCTGCTGATGCAAAAGCAAAAACTGGAACTGACCTGACTTGGAGGCATGTCGTGCAGCAACACAATACAGCCAGCCTGGCACGTGTAAACCCATTTGCCAGAAGTCGCTTAAAGTGTCAGGCAGTGGCAGCTGGGTAGCAAAGAATTTCTTTGTCTGAGTAGCATCCCTAGATATAAACGAGTCTCTTTTTTAGCCAGGTGGCTATAGACTTCAGCAATCTTAGCAATTATAAATTCGCAACAGCAGTATGCTGCCACCGGTGTATGGGTACCAACTATCATATGCAATCCAGCAACCAGACAGAAAAGCCATTGACAAATAATGATACCTACATGACTTAAGAAATGGTACGTGGACAAGCATGTGACCATTATGCTGAACAAAAACAAGGGTCCCAAATTAAATCACCAAGCTCGAATAGACTTCACAGATGTAAGCAGTGGATAGACACGACTTGAAGCTATGCCCATAATTTTTTAGGAGCAAAATAAGGCATGCCCTAACAAGCGTTTCAAGATTTTGAGAGCAAAACTTTGTTCAAATGCACAACGACTAACAAGAGCGATAACAATAAACAGTATAAGACGAAGAGGAGCAGATTCTAATAATCGCTTAAATGCAACCTTACACCTCAGGCAAACCCCTACTTACGCTTGCAATACACAGCATTTATTGTATGGAGATTGAGTTGCCCCGGCAGATCCAGACACAATCGTTCGCTGAATCGAGTCGCCTACAACAGCAATGCAGCAACTGGTGCGACTGAGCAAAAAGCCGGATTCACGACAGGGTTCGCCACGAAATGCATTGACAATTTATGTCAGCCATCACGGCACACAAGGACCTCCAATCTGTGAGGATTGACAACCAGCGCGATGCAAACCTGCTGGTTACCGTTTTGAAAATAATAGCAGCGTGAACCATTCCAACATATACTGGTGTGCATGAAGTAATCAGACAGTAAAAGCAATATGTATATATATATTATAATATAAATATATATATATATATATATATATATATAATATATATATATTTACATATTGCTTTACTGTATGATTACTTCATGCACACAAGTATATATATATATATATATATATATACATGTATATATATATATATATATATATATATATACATACACATACAATTCATGCATAACGCAGGCTAAAAAAATCGATGTATGCTTGCAGCCTGTCTATTTTTCTACCCTGCTCAAAGTACTTTTTCGCTGATACATTGTTGGCCTAATGGAATTTACCAAGCAGGAAAATGCAGACAACAACCACGCCAGACCACCAAGTGGCGAGAAATTGTAGAAACGTCAGCTCGATGAGCGCAGCGAATGTGCTGATGTAAAGAACAGTTTGCTGACAGACCAAGTGTCTCTTGGAGCTGATATTTTACCCCCACGTGGCACTACTTGTGCCTGATAATGGCCAGGAAGCTTGAACCCGCAAGTGCTCTTAAGTGTTCAGGCATGACACACCCCCACAAAAAAAACGCATACACGGAACTAAAGGCATACCGGCATAGATGCAGGCAGGCCTGTGGGTCAAGGTAGCTCGCAATTCTGCATACATGCATCACTGAAAAAAAATGGTGTCACAGGCAAACACCGGCCTGGGCTACAGCTGAACTTTTCAATGGCCTCTTTACTAGCTTTCAGTTGGTATTTGACACAGAAAAATCCTCACTGCAAAAGGCAGATGAAACCATGCACTTACGAGATATGAAGTCAGCCAGCTCACAAATGGCATGGCATCAATGCTCTTAAACCTACGTTACCTAAAATAAAATACAAGCCCTCGAACTGGGTAATATTATTCCTCTTCTTCGTATTATTTCTTTTATACATTTGTACAGTACCCTCAGACAACACAATCTCTTTATAGGCTATTTACAGATGCTGGCAAAGGAGGAGCATAAATCGATAGTATAAGGATCTCACTATTGTAACTACAAACTCTCAGCAATAAGACTTGGTGCAGGCTGCGGTTTCACTAAAATAGGCCACTCGTGATGCATCAGGCCGAGGGCAGTAGAAAAGTAGAACTCTAGCTCCACATCAGTCTATCGTTGGACCACTGCAGTAGTCGTGGGCTAAGAAGCTGGACAGGATTATGTTTTTACCATAACTTAGCAAAACCAAAACTCAGCGCCTCACAAACATTCCACTGAAATACACTATCTATACAACCAGTGAAAGGCATCAGGACAAACAACTTGGCCACTCACTTGCAAAGAATAACTCTCTCTGTCTCGATTTCGCACAAACATTCTCCTCAAGAAGCGCAATTGGAAAAGTCACCGTTGTTTAGCTTGAAAATCCTGCAACCCTGAAGTACCTACAAAACAAAAGATGCTAAATGGTTAAAAACAACCTAGAGCATATTACTAACAATCGCTGAGCTGTTACCCACTAAATGAATATGCTCCCTCAAAACTGTTTGGCCACTAGGTCATTACGAAATTAATGATGAATCCTTAAGAAATAAAAGGTGGGTGACTGTGGGGGTGAGGGCAATGCAGGGGAGGAGGCTCAAGGAGGGTTAACATATCCAGAAAAACCATCGGTCCTAGCAGACAGAGTGCTGGCTTGGTTTAATTCGCACTTGGCCTGATAGTTTTCAATCCGAGTCGTGTAGGGGTCAGGTCTTCAACACACGAGATGGGTCACCTGTGAAGTCCCCCTCAAGGGTTCCCTCCTCAAGTCCCTTAAATGTTCTCCATTTTTTACACAGCTTCTGTGTAAAGCGGATAGGGCCCATGGAATAGGATATTACTTTTAGATGCTGACGGTACTCAGCGTATTTGTCCCATTCAAACCGCGTCGGAAATCAGCTGCAGCAGCAACTGATACACCGAATTCTTGCCTTGCCGACATTCGATCTTGGATGTCGGAAAAATTTCTTCAAACTAAATGACAGTAAAACCGAACTGCTGCTCATAGGACACCCTAAGCTTGTGGCTGGGTTAAAAGGCCTCTTCTAATAGGTGATGCTGTTGCTTCGCCATCACCACAAGCCCGAAAATTTATGCTTCGTTTACGACAGCTGCCTTAATTTTAAAAGCATCATTTAGAAGACTGCTTCTACAGCTAGCCATCACGCCTGATCCATATCTAAGATAAGGAGCTTGTCTTTATGGTGGCATGTATAAAAATGTAACTGGCTCCTTTAGTTCTGTCTCGGCTTGATTATTGTAATTTACTTTTGGCTGGGATACCAAAAAAAGGAACCAGGCTACTACAAATGGCTAGGAATATTTTATTTTGGCAAGGTTGAGTTTTAAGTCCCAGAGATTTTTTGACCACGTGGCCCCTCTCCCTTTGCTACAAGAGATGGAATTGTCTAGACGGTTGATACAAGAAAGGATATAGAGCAAAAGTTTTCTTGTACTGACACATAGGGCCGGGCACGGCTTTTTGGCTTCTCTTCCCCTATACACTATACCCTAACTGAAACTGCTGCACCCAGTTTTTTTTCAGCCTCAATTCGTGTCCCCCTCAGGTCAATACATGGACCAGATAAATTAGCTGTTCTATTCCTCTGCTTAAAGCACCGTGTTGACGATAGAAGCTATCGGACCGTCTGCAGGTCCTAGAACTGTGGAAAGGCACTCCGGCTTCTATGATTCTTATACAACTGACAAACTATTCTCCTGCCCTGGCCGATTAGACTCATATGGGTACATCCCTTTCCGAGCGGCCCCTTTGGGCTGCCTTACGCTTCCATGCCATGGCACTCCAACTACCTAACCGGTTTTCTCCGACACTCTGCTATGCTTTCCCACTTTTTCCCTCTTAATGGGTGTGAGATGCAAGTCTGTTTGGCTACCGAATGCATACCGCAAAGCATCCAGCTTAGGCTGTAAAGTTGTGCTATACAAAACTCTTTCAGAGTGACATCCCATGTTTAGTCTTTTGGGGAAGTTTACAGATGGAGAATACATCACTATTTAAATTATGGATAATGATAAGAAGCTCAGCAATGGAGCAGAGAGAAAACTCAGATGATTTTCAGAAGAAAAACAACATCAGGAAAGCCATCATAAGTCATTCCTCCCATGGGTATGGGCCAAATTTAGGCCCACCTTCACCAATTCTTAGTATTATTATCAATGCTTTAATAATAAGGAATTCGTTCAAACTCAGGGCATCGCAGTGCGAGGGAGCACATGCCATCGTGGCTCCAGCGCTGCACGACCTGGGAAAAATCAGCAGCCCTTCGCCCTATGCGGATGCATGAGAGCAGGAAGACCGAATAACAAAGAGGATCGTGGACCAGGTTTCCGTTTCATGGCTGAGTAACTGCCCAATCAATCATGCTCGCGGCCAGAAACATGCAGGAACTGCAGGACCGCGATTGTCCCACCCCTACGAAGAGCAGCTAAAGCAGATTCATCGCATGATACAATATAAAGCAACATACCAATCTGCTTAGTTTTCGGAAATCTAACTGCATATACCCATACCAACCTCGTACAAACCTCAAAATCCTTTGGAGACTGCTGAGCTAAAGTTTTCGTAAGTACTCCAAAGCCTGGAACTCACTCCCGACTTACATCTGTCACGCCATCCCATTGGACTTGCTGATCCCATTTAAAAAAAAGAACTTAAAACGATGCACCTAACAAAGAGAGTGCCTTTAAGTGCGGTCCCCCCCCTGTGATTTTTTGTCCTTTAGGTGCTTTATTGACAAACTGCTAGACTCTGTGCAAATGTCACCCCACTATATAGCCTAATAATTGTTTTATTCATGTCTTGTTTTGCTTCTATCAAACATTCTGGTTTCAAGGTCTGAGCGGTTATAGGTGCGGCTCGATGCCCCCGCACAAGGACCGTGACTACGAAGGTTTCCTCTCGGAGCCCCCCCCCCCCCCCACTATAGTACAGGGCCCCCCGCCCCCACTGGGGGCCTCCAGCCCCCGAGGCCAGATGTGGAAGCCGCCTGCAATAGAGATTAAGTTCTCTTGGGGCAAAAGCTATATAAATGACATTATTTTTTGTATTATATGATACCACACACTACCTGCTACCACAATCGCGCCGTTTCCGTTGCACAAAAAGAAAGCGCCTAGAAAAAGATTAGATTTATCTGAGGGCACTTTATCACAAGTGAATTATTATTTATTTATCACTATTATGCTTTCTTTATGAACAATCAAAGATCTAAATGCTCATGCATTGGTCATCTGAAGCAGCTAGGTATTTGAGCACATTCGATACTACTTAAAGCCCTGTCCAAAAGCCCAACACTGCAAGGAAATTAAGGACAGAGAAGACAGCACCCTATAAAGCAGTCACTCCCATGGTCATCAATGCAGTACAGCCTGCGCTCTCTCACAAAGCCTAAGCCCAACACTAGCGGGTGCCTACAAAGCCCTAAGCCAGGATTAAATGTCTTTTGCAATATCCTCTTATATATCAACGAACCGATTTCTGAAGCCCAACGGTTTTCTTTATGGACAGCAAATGGACCAAGCAACCAGCAATAGTGTGCCCGCTGGAAAATCACGAAGCAGCAAAATCCAGTTAACTTAAACACATACATTGTCATCCATACCCAAAAAAAAAACGCCCATAGACAACACTCTTTCATAATAATAGAAATAATATTACATAATGCACTTGATAAAGGCTATGCCCTCAGAAGAGAACGTCTCATCTCTTCCCCTAGGCACTTTACGGCCCACAAAGCAGCCACCCACAACCTGTCTCCTAGCCCGTAAATACACACATTTGGACCCAAATACTATTTAAGCTTCTCAAACTTGTGAGCATGAGTTTCCGCGAATCAATTGGTACTATCGGACTAAAACCGGACCGCTACAACGTTTGCTAAGTATAAGCGCCAGCCTACTATAATAATAAGCACACTAAGGATCAAGTGACCTCAGAGAAACTCGTATTTTGTTTTTTAGGCTAGGCGAAGGACTGCCGCCCCCCCCACTATCTGGCACTTACACTAAATCTTTTCAGGGAAATCTCAACCCGAAACACTCATAGTGACATACCTGCTGGCCAACATGGGCCGCCGTGGCGTAACATATTTTTTTTTAATAAGCCGACAGAAATAAATAAAAAATACTTAGACCAAACCGGCACGGTTAGTAGCAAAAAGGTTAATTATCAGGACCCGAAAGCTCAACCAACAGGAAAAACAAAACTAACTTTAAAAAAAGCCTTCTGCTTCATAAGCAGAGCACAGGCCCCCTGCTCCCCCGATTTTGCTTTTTTGATCTGTACATAAGCTCAACTTTTAGTTATGCTTTTTTTTCGGCTATTAGTCTTACTTACATGGGTCCATATGCACGGCCTGCTATTATGTCAGTGAACAAAAGCCGGTGGACCAGAAGATATCCCGCGATTCTAATCCCCCATGAAAAAACCACAATTCCCCCACAGAAAAGCAGCACCGGTAAATGGAAGATACATGTTAAACAGGTTCCAAGCATACATAACGCATATGCGGTTTTTTCAATTTGTGCTGGCTTAGTGAAAATCCGGATGACTCGGATGTTGTAAAAAAGGGCACATCTAGTTTCTTTCGTGTAAAAAGTGCCCGCTGTAAAATGTATGCAAAATAGGGTAAATCCTGACCTGATGAATTTCAGAAAAAACAACGAACTAGCCAGGTAACTTTGAAAATTTTGCAACATACGATCACATAATGCCAAATATACTGGCAACGAGGCAACTTAGGGGTTACACTAAAGTACATACATGGCCCCCCAGTTTAAAGCGAATGCCGCACGCATATGGATTCCATTAAAAGGCCTAGGCATTAGAGAATGAGGTAGGGAAACCTTTCTTGCAAGACTCTGGGCCCCACCTTATACCAAATTCCACCACCCCCCACAAAGAAAAGGCTACACGTGCGCAGCGAGATGATGACAACAAGCAGACCGGTATGGCTGCATTCGGTGCAGCATAAGGCTACTGCACTTAGCTGCACAGTTTGAATTAATTGCCCCTTGCTTGTTCGAAGCAGGGGTGGGTTACCTGATGCCAATCTGTAGTTAGAGAATCGATCTCAATGTATAAGGTCCCCCTATATATAGACATGCATTAGGGAACTCCTCCCCCCGACTATTGCTCATACGTCTACATTGGGTTTTCTTCCTAATTCACGAAGCGGAAAAACCATACAGGTGCTCGATGGTATTTTTATTTGTTTGAAAAGGTGGCAGACACAAACTAAAATAAGAACCTTTTTTTTTGGGAATTTCAGATGATGGTAGAAGACAAATGAAGAAAAACTACCCCCCCAGGTGCAGCACCAAATTCCCGGCTATAAACAACAAAAATAATGAGTCAGCTTTATATGAGTAAGGAGCCGGATAGATCATCGGCATGATCAAAAATTAAGAAATCACCTGCCACAATAATTTTGCATCCCGAGGTTTTTTTTTCACTTTATTCTCTTTTGCTGAGAAGGGTGAGCAAAAACCGCCTGAAAGACATGGAGATTAATTTTTTTCTACTTAGGAGTTTTTTTTTTACAAAGAATCCCATGATCTTATATTATTAGTATGTGTTGATTGTCCAAATTTCAACCCCTATAACATTGGGAATAATTGCACAGGAAAGCCCACGTGGGGTGCTCAAAGTCCCAAGACTTTAAAGCTATGGCCTTAGCCCTTGTAATACAAGGTAGGTGCTTTTTGGTGAATGATTGCAAAGTGGAAGGAACATAATTTTATACAGGTTCATCTGAAAAATCAACCAATTAAACTATGAAACAAGGCCGAACAGCTCGCACCTGCGTCATATTTTTCAATAATGAAAGTGCAAACTCTCCTAAACGAATAAGCTTGAAACTCCCCCTGCATGTAATACTGCATGGCATACAACAGCCTATAGTCAGATACCTGCTCCCAGAGCCACCATTTGTTATTTACAAACAACTCTCTAATAATCTTAGGTGAAAGCAAAAAAAATCATTAGAGAATTTCAGATGGCATGCCTAATAACGCGAATTCGGTACCCAAACGTAAGTTTTGTCCCCCCCCTCAACATGGGCAAGATCTTTCTAGGGTAGCAATTGGGTGGGTGACTAAGTAGCCCCTGACCTTCCATTTCCTGTCAAGCCTGTTTCGTTTGGCTGAGACCTTTGAGATAAATTTTTCCACATACGCAGACAACAAAGATGAATCAACAGATGAAAACTGCAACGTCTTCATACCATAGAGGGTAAGCACTCTGTGCAAAAATATAGATATTTGTCCTCCTGCAAAGATTGACCGGCGTTCATTCTTACCTAAGCCAGCTCTCAACAAGCAATTTTACTGAGAATTTCCGCAAAGTAGCCTCCAAACTAAATCGATTCAGCTAACACTGTAATTTCCTATTACAGAAGGACACGTTTCTGAGGGTGTGTCACCTTGAAAATGCATCATCGATTGCCTACGGTTCGGTGACATAGTAGACATTCAGAAATAGCCCACTTTAATAGAGCTGTACTTCTTTAGCATGGACACAATTTTAAAAACATTAATCAGGAAGTTATGTCCTGCAGTGAGTGCATATGCATGTGTTTGATGATTGTGAGCAGCCCTGGGTATGCCCTAGCACAAGCATTCCCGGTGCCACGGTTAACTCGCTCAAATAGCTCGAAGTTTCAATGTAACCACTGTGTTTTGTCTGAGGAGCAGGCCCTACAATTAAAAACCATTGAATGTCTAAATAGACGAGAGAAGAGAATGGAGTGTCAATCACCTTTGCTGGCGTTCGTTCGTGGTACAGCAGTTGATGATTGGGCTATATTAGAACTGTTTGGCATAAACGTTTCCCTTAGACACTACCATCCTGCTTTGGCAGTCAGTGCTCCCAAAAAGCCGGGATTGAACATCCCCCATTGTAATCCAGCTGGACAAGAGGTAGCCAAACCCCGCAAATACACCATTATCAACCTGCTCAAATTGAACCTACAGTCCGTAGGAGGTAAAGTTCCCAGGGCCAATGACAAAATCCTACATAGCATACATGGCAGACGAACGAGAAACATTTCTCTTGTGTTGGACATGCAACACAAGTATTGCTGTCTACTTTTACATTATCCACTATTTATTCGGGAAAACACGGAAAGTGCATATAGATTCCTTCAAAAACTTGGCCCCCTCCCCTCCCCTAAGCCTGCGGCAAGTCAAGAAGATATCAAAATTGGCAACAAGCCTGTATGACCAAGCTGTTGGCATTTTTTTCTAGCCAACCATTTAGAACAGCTAATAACCAAAACGCAGCGCAGCCAAACACAGCAACATCGACACCATACCGACGAGAAGGTAAGAAATTAAAGCTTAAGGGAGAAGCTATTGGATACTATAAACTTAATAAGATGACTACACATGGTATGTCTGAGGAAACGTCGAGGGAACAAAAACAACGATAAATGCATGCAAAGCAAATATAAATACATTTTTTTTTAATTCATTCGAAAAAAATCCATCGAATACACTTAAACGGCAATACGCTTACAAATAAACTGCAATCGATATACTGACTAACGTGAGCTTCCCATTTTTTCCCGATAAACAGGCACAAACTGCGGTTTTGACCCTTATATTATACCTAATTGCTTTACGAGTTCACCAACCGATTTTCATGCAATTATCATTTTCAAGCAATCGCCTTCAATAGTGAGGCCGAAAAGAAGAGCCTTTTTTAGGCCATGGCGAGAACTGCCATGTGCAAGCAGATATATAATACAACGGCCTAACCCAAAGCTCCTACTCTGTATTAGTGTAATCAAAACCGCAATTTCGAGATCTATAGTGTGCAAATGGCAGTAAGTATCGTAGTGGTTTTCGGTTTTCGGTGGGTAAAAATCTGCTAATCGCGGGACCCCCAGTTGAATTGTGTTGCTAAAAAGGAGGCCGGGTTCTGCCTAGGCAATGCTGGTCCGTGGGGCATCCTGAGCCTTATTATCCATTAATCGTGAAAGGAAAATTTCATTTTCCGGGCAATCTGCTGCTGTAAGAGGTTGTGGCCTTAGCTGCTGTTATCAAATGGTCTAAGACCTGGCCTGGGCTTCCTGCCGAACATCAATATCAACTAACCGAACAATGCCAACCAGGATGGCCAAGATAATAATAGTAAACTAGCATTAATAAATATAATACGTTTTTTTTTCAAGCATCCTCGGATAAACATCCATCTCTTTCTAGGCACTTTACATTTGCTGAGGTGGGCAACGGTAGAGTTTTGTAAGTGTCGACCTCGTACACAACCCACCGAACGCCTTTTTTGTAAAAATCTTGGGTCTGGCTAGCAAGAGTGAGCTAACCTCAACTTCCTAGTGATACTTCAGCTGCTATCGGCCACTGATCAGAACCAACCTTTTAAAGTAACGAGTGTCTCTTTTGCAGAAGTTTCAAGGAGCCCGCTAAGTCAAATGCTGCCTAGTAAAAATGGCAAGCTCACCCCAAACTGGAAAAAGTGGGCAAAGCTACCATCCAGCATTGGGCTACCAAATGCATCCGGAAAGCTGCTCCTAAATAAGGCCTTGAATGCACAGAGTCCTTTCCACTAGAGCAGCCTCCAGATGACAGCCGATCTGTCGATTTCTGGACCTAGAGTGGCCGATTTCAAGAGAACAAACTATTACGAGCAGGCACTGAAAAATGACTTAGTCTGAGACAAAGAGCCGTAACCAGATAAATGTGCAATCTAGTGCCCAAACGGCACCTTGCAATAACAACCACGTTGAGGGCAAATGCGATAGCAACCACATCAATTGCCTGTACTAATTTGAAATATTGGCTGGTTTTGGCAGCCTCTTTTGTACAGCGGCAGAAAGAACCTTTACGGCTATCACCACAGCTTGCAGCTGCCATAAAGGCATCGACCACCCCCACAGGATTCAAGCCCACGACCTCAGGAGCGAGGTCGTGAAAAGCAACCCTTACCTAGTGTGCCTTCATTGCTCATCGCTGATACAGACCAGAGCAACAAGCAGCGATTAATTTCCCGGAATGTATAGCTTGCCAGAAAACTGTAAAACCTCGTTCGACGATATCTGTTGTTTAATGACAGGCAAACTCTATGCTGTCTGCTCTAGAAAATCCCATCAGGCATCACAGATAGTTGGTCATTGACCCCCTCAAGCGGGCCTCACAGAATATGCCCCCTACTTTAACTCGATCAGCACCTCATGTGTCTGTCGAATTGAAATTATTTATTGCATGCCTAGAATTTTTTCATTACTTGCGAATCTTGCCCCCAGCTAAAAATCGAGGATCTGCCATTGGCTGCAACACTGGTAGGAAATCCCACTACCATTTAGCCCAGGGGACTGGGGTTTAAGGTACTACCAACCAACAATGTGACACGATAACGACTGAAGATTAGAGCTGCTGCTAGATCAAGAATGTCAGTTTTACAGAAGTTCCTTTTAATTTGCATCCCAGACCTTAGTTTTTGAACCATTTGCATTCTCTGGTCTCGTAGAGCAACAAGGCAGCTGTCCACGTCGACGTGCCCCGAAGCTTCGTAGCGACTTTTGCAGGTAGTCAAACGCAATGAATGTTCCTGTGCGGCCGACTCCGGCACTGCAATACATGAGAGCATCGATTAAACAGCAGGGACATGCGACGGTGCAAAAATCCCCAGACGAGCGAGCAATAATCAACTGGGGACTGAGCTGCACTGTGTGTGCCGGTATAGCTGCGACTGCTTCTATCAGTAAACACCGAAAAAAAAAAAAAGTACTTGTACTGGGACATGAAATGGTGAAATGTCCCCAGGTTATATATAATAATTCATTTTGTAGATTAGTTTCAGAAAAGGGCTTAAATGAGTGTTTTTTTTATTGGGAGCTTTTTTTCGCATGGACAATCCTATGTCTATCGTGTTAGCATTAGTGGGTCCCCTGTGGATTCGTCCTTTATGTGCTCATGCATGCTGACAACCATGCATGCCTGTCAATAACCATACTTGCATGCTGACCTTGTGCATGTCACCCCACTAACCATGGTTTATTAATATTTTGCTTATCCCGCAAGATATTACTCGCCATTCAATACGTTTCCCTTTGCAGCAAATGTAAAGCGCCTAGAAACAGATTGAGTTATCTGAGTTGCGCTTTATCAAGTGTATTAATATTATTATTAGCATCGACATTTGTTTGGGTGTTTGTTAAAGGTTTCTTACACCCGAGTCTCAGTAAAAGGGTAAAAAACTCTGCACGTTAAATACCCCAAGCATGATGATGGACTGCAGACTTTTCTCTCTAACTGATGGTAGTGCAGTGTGGAATTCATCATCAACACGAAATTTGGGGATGCCTTCCTTTTATAGCTGCTTGAAGTTTGAAGCTCCATTATGAAGACTGCTTTAACAGCAAGCCATTACGTTTTATTAGTGGACTAAGATTCAGGATTGTCTATCACGATGGTGTGCTAATATAAAAAAACTAGTTGTGTGTTTTGTCTAGGCTGGACTAATTTAATTGCATATTGGCTGGGGGTACCAAAATCAGCAATAAATCATCAGCAGATGGTGCTAAATGTAGCTACAAGGCTAGCCAACACATCTTACAGGTTTAGCTAAGAGTTGGCAGTGCTGGAGCAAATACGGAAAAGCTCGTGGTCAATAGCAGGCCGCAGATCAAAATTCTTACTCGGTTTCAAAAGGCCCGCACCAGTTTCAGCCACCACATAACAACAAAAAAACAATCAGCTACTCCATTCCAGTATTTTGTATTTCATACAGTATTTTGGAAATCGACTGCCCAGCAAAAGCTACTACGGGAAAGAAAAACGAGCATTTTGAAAAAAGCAAAGTGTGGCTCAACAAAAGCTGTGAAGACAATGCTTATGGCAACACGTGGATCGTACCAACGTTGAGTAAATTGCGCATCCCTCACCTGCAGTGGACGATTCATAGGACTATTACCAAGGTGCAGATTTTTCACGTGAGCAGATAACTTTGCATAAAACGTGATTACTTCAGCAAAATGTTCTGGAACAGAGTGGTCCTTCCAACAAAGAAGGTGATAATGGCTGACCGTTCGAGATTCAGTTCCCTGAAATGATAAGCATGCAGGACTCTGAACTTTCATCCACCCCAAAGGTTGAATCATCGCAGGGAAAGCTTTCGTGGCAAAGTGAGCAAAGCAGACATACACACTGCACATCCAGGATCGAAAATCGTGTGCGTATCGTAAATGGGTCTGCGATCGAATAGTCAACACTGATAGGAAATTCTTCACTGCCAGGCTTTGGGAAATATACTTCACATTTTTTTCTGGAAAAAAGAAACTGATGTCGAAAGATAAATCAACCAAGTAAATACAGTGCATGACGGCAGCCTGATTTTGCTTTGGTAATAAGAAAAAACACAGCAATACAGGTCCTAGCAACTTACACTGAAGTAATGCACCACTAGGAAATTTTTTTTAAATAACAACAGGATTACAATTATTTGCCACAACAAGTGCAGTAAGTACAGCTTCAGTGCTGGTAACTAACGAAAGCTATCACCATATCACATAGATGGAAACTTTCAAATTGCTTGGACGGTGCAGTACATACCCACAAACGTGAGGATTGTGTAAAAGAGCAAAGGAAAAGAGCCAAACATTTGCTAACAAACACGGAAGGCCACCATGAAGCCAAAGAGGGCATACGATGAGCGTTTTACACTTTGAACCAAAGATGCTAGCAGCTAGTCCGTACCTTTTCTCATTCGGGGGTCTCTGGGGGGCCTATTTACGAGCAGTAGATGAAGCTACAGCTAGGTAACTGTCTGCATGCCCGGTCAAACTCAAAACCAGCCTCTCAGCCTGTCAATTATCACCATATAGCTCCCCGGACATTTCCGAACACCAGCTAGAAGTGTTCACACGTTGCTTAGTACTTGTCTGTATCTCCTAGCAAAATTTATGCTTTCCACTATGCACTTCAAGTTTGACTCAAAGATTGAGTAACTTACATTGCAGCTGCTATCCGATTGTAGAATTTCCAGCACCTTAAAATAACGGCCATTTTTGAGAAAGATGGCTCAATTATACACTTGGCTGTAATTTTAATGTTGGACATGTTTCTCAACGATGTTGATAATTACTAGTTGTAAAAAGCATAATGCCCAGCTATTATGCACGTGGTCTGTTTACTAAACTCTCAGCTCCAAAGCTAGTTTAAACGGTTTAACTGTAATTACTTCATGCATAAGATAGTGGCATCCATACTAAAAATACTGATATCTATTCAGTGAGAATGCTCGAAAATGAGCAGGGTGAAAACAAAAAAAAACTCACACACAAGCTTCGTTGCAGGTAGGCAAAACAAGGGGCCGAGGGAAGGATGATTTAGCATGTAGGAAAATCCAGGTAAGTGTTCTACCAGTGAGCACGTTAATAGAGGATCGTGGGCTAGGGGATTTTGAGTAGCTAGCTGAGTCACAATTTGAGCTGCAGTAAGGACACCTACCCTACTGAGTCGATCACGAAAGCAAGCCTCATATCACCATGGCTGAAGAGCCAGACCAGATTAGTTGGTAAATGTATTTGTGACATCCCCTCGTGTCTTCTATAACTCACTCCTTGCTGGTCTACCGGCTTGTGCACTCAGGCGCTTACATCTGGAGCAACACTGTGCAGCTAGGCTTTTCTGTCGTGAGCGTCAGAGATGCCACATCACACCACTTCTAGTCGACCTGCACTGGATCCCAGTCAGGTAAGGCACCGACTTTAAGGTTAGTTTTTGTCATTAACTTTTAGTTTACTTCATTCTATGGCTCTCCAGCCTACCTGTCAGGTCAACTTCCACATTAAGCAAAAGCATCCGATCACAAGTTTTAACCGTAGCTCAATGTACAAGCCCAAAATCCTTCGGAGACCATGTCTTTAGTGGAAAAATGCTTCCAAAGCCTGGAACTGATGCTTGACGTGTCAAGACATCTGATCTGACAAAATTTATAAAGAAACTAAAAAAGCACATATTTATTACAGCATTTATAGTCCCTGCGAAGCTTTCAGAATTCAGGCACCTGTCGAAGACGAAACTTAAAATCATCAGGTGATGGTCACACAACATCATCTATTACTAGGAGAGCCACACCCTTGTGGTATACAATGAGAAGCGAGTTTCGTCTAATCGTCGGTTAGGTTTAAGAAATTTGCCTATATCCAGGAACGAATTTCGGCAAGACTATCGTTTAACCAGAATGGCAGCAGTAGATTCCGATGGGTTGCTAGTAAGTTTTCCAGTCTGGGCTTTAGAGCTAATCACTCCACAGAGTCCAGCATTACTTAGGGTGTACAACGAACCTACTTAGGAATGCAGACAGGGGTAGAGTGTCTCTCATGCTGCTTTTTTGCTCGATCTTTCGGCAGCTTTTGACACCAAACATCGATCGCAAAGTTCTTCTGGAGCGCCTCTCATCTCGCCTGGGCACCACGGGCACTGCTCTGCAGTGGTTCAGTTCCCATCTCAGTGGGAGACTCCAGAGTATTGACATGACTATGGACAAAGATCATCTGATGTACCTCTGAAAATTGGAGTACCTCAGGGACCTCAGTGCTAGGTCCGGTTCTTTTTCACGGTTCATACTCTGCCTCTTACCGATGTTGATTGCCAAGCACAATCTAGGCTTTCACTTCTATGCGGATGACACTCAGTTGCACCTTTGCTTTGATCCCACCAAGCCTTCGAGCACCTCAAATTCTCTCTCCACTCACTTGCTGCATGCATTGATGAAATCCGCACATGGATGGCAGCAAAAACTTTTCTCATACTAAACGATGATAAAACTAACTTACTAGTTATGGGCAAACCCAGTGTGATTCAGAGATTGGAAAGGGTGTCTCTCAAAATTGGGGCTCTGCCAGCAATATCTCCAGTTGCATCAGCTCGAAATCTAGGAGTCATATTCCAAAGCAACCTCCTCGTTAGACGACCATATCAGCTCCACAGTCAAATCTGCCTATTTTCTGCTTCATAACATTGCTAAAATTCGGGCTTGTTTAGGTAAGGATACCACGTCTAAGTTGGTCCATGCATTCGTGACATCCCGTCTCGACTTCTGCAACTCACTGTTGTTACTGGCCTACTAGCATGTGCGATCAGGCGATTGCAGCTGGTGCAAAACTCTGCAGCTAGGCTTGCCTGTCGTGAGCGTTTTGCAGTTGCCACATTACTCCACTTCTCGCCGACCTGCACTGGTTTACCAGTCCAAGCAACGGATTGACTTCAAGGTTTTGTCGCTCACTTTTAGGTCCCTTCATTCTATGGCTCAAGCCTATCTCTCAGATATACTCCCCCATAGGCCAAGCATCGTACCACCTGCTTTTTCGGAATCCAACAGTCTAGAAATACCTCGTACAAACCTTAAATCCTTTGGAGACCGTGCATTTAGCTCGTATGCTCCCAAGCCTGGAACTCCCTCCCAAACTGCGTCAGAACATCCCCCTGACCTGACCACATTTAATAGAAACTTAAAAACACACCAATTTAGGACAGCATTTAGTGGGTCCCTGTGATTCGTCCTTCACGTGCTTATGCATGCTGACACTGTGCATGATGCCACTAACCACATTTGCATGCTGACTCTGTGCATGTCACCCCTAACCATGTTATTCATTTTGTTTGTTTTTCAAGCATGATTTTACTTACCATTTAATTGCATTTCCCTTTGCAGCAAATGTAAAGCGCCTAGAAAAGAGATTAGGTTCTCTGAGGGCGCTTTATCAAGTACATAATAATAATTATTATTATTATTAAATGACAAAAATAGCTTTACTGCAGTCAGCTTAAAAGTGATAGCTGCTTCCAAGGGGCCGAATCACTTTTCCCAGAGCTTGAATATAAAAATGGAAACAGCACAGGACCGACGATGGACCCTTGAGGGACTCCACAGGTGACGGGTCTCTTCGATGGGACCTGACGTCAACACGACAAGGATTTAACGTATTCGGACAGCTGCAATTTTAAACCACGCAGTGCCTCTTCTGCAATACCAATCACTGTTATCAAGGGTTCAGGTAGGCTGTCGTGATCAAAGGAGTCAAAGGCAGCTGATAGATCCAGCAGTGCTAGGCAGCTAATTTATTGTCCATACAGGACCTGAGGGGGCTGAAACTGGTGCAGCAGTTCAGCTAGGCATGGAGGTGCCAAGCCCGTGGTGGGCCTCACAGGCCAGTGCAAGAAATTCGCTCTCTATCAGCTGATGTACCGACAGACATCCTAGCTCTTTTAGCAAAGGAGACACGAGGTCAAACCTCTGGGACTTGAAGACTAATCTTGCAGCAATATTTATCATCAGCTGAAGTGGCCTAGCTGCTTCCTTCGGTAGCACAGCCAAATGGAAATACAATAATCGATCCAAGACAGAACTAAGGAGCTAGTTAAATTTTTTGCAAGTCACTGTGGAAGACAGCTCCTAATCTGAGAGATAGGGATCGGACGTAATGGCTAGCTGTAAAAGCAGTCTTCTGAATGAAGCTTTTAAAATTAAGGCAGCAGTCGAAAACGACACCTAAATTTCGAGCAGTTGGTGTTGGTCGCATAAAAGCATCTCCTATTAGAAGAGCAAAGCCTGTTAATCCAGCCACACACTTAAAGTGTTCTATGAGCAGCAGTTCGGTTTCATCGTCATTAAGTTTCACGATATTTTCCGACATCCAAGTTCGAATGTCGGAAAGGCAAGAACTCGGTTTATCAGTTGCTGCAGCAGACTGACGGTTTGAAGGATAAGTACAGCTGAATATCGTCAGCATAAAAGTGATATACTATTCCATGGGCCTTAATCACTTTCCCCAGAGGTCGACTATCAATTGAGAACAGCAAGGAACAGAGGACAGACCCTTGAGGGGCACTACAAGTGACTGGTCTCGTGGGTGAGACCTGACCCACACGTGACACGGACTGAACACGATTTGATAAGCATGATTTGAACCAAGCCAGTGTGCAAGACCAATCGTTGTTCTAAATCGTTCACATAGGACATCGTGATCTGTGGTATCGAAGGCAGCTGATTGATCTAGCAGAGCTAGTGCAGTGACATTCCCACCATCGTTCCAGCATAGGATTTCATTAGTTACACGGAGGAGAGGATTTTCGGTAGAGTCCTGCCGCTTGAATCCCGATAGATTTTTTTCTGAGACTTCATTGTTCGCAATGCTTGCTACCAGCTGCTTAGCGATAACTTTTTAAGACTTTCCGACCAAAAATTAGGAGATAAACTGGGTGATAGTTTGCAACGGCCACAGTGTCCAATCCACACTTTCCAAGTATACATCTGAATTTGAGCAATTTTTAAGACTTAGAAATAACCTTTTTTCCAGAGAAGGAATAGAAATCTCGGTCAAGGCTGGGCTACGTTTAACTACGAGTGAAGGCCAAATAGATTCGTCCTGGTGAATGCATTTTAAGTTGCGTCGCTGGAAAAAGTCGACGTTACTATGTGCACACGACAGAGCAGGAACAGTAACCCAAACCGAGCAATGATCCGATAGAGTCAGCCGGCACACCATAGGTTGGTAGAGCAGACGTCCTTAACAATAAAAAGGTGTCATGTTCCAACGTGACCTTTTGTTAGACAACACCATCAGCTCCAAAATCAAGTCTGAATACTTCCAGCTACATAACATTGCTAAAACTCGGGCTTGTTTAGACAGGGATATCACACCTATGTTGTCCATGCATTTTTTTAAATCCCTTCTTCACGTATGTAACTCACTGCTTACTGGTCCACCGGCATGTGCAATCACGCACTTACAGCTGGTGCAAAACTCTGCAGTTAGGCTTGTCTGTCGTAAGGTGGCCCAGTAGCCACATCGTACCTTTTCTCGCCGACCTGCACATGCTACCAGTCAAGCAAAGCATCAACTTCAAGATTTTGTCGCTCACTCTTCGGTCCCTTCGTTCTTTGGCTCCAGCCTGTCTATCATATGTACTGCCCCACAAGACTAAGCATTACACAACCTGCTTTTTGGAATCTATCTGTTTACATATACCTCGTGCAAACCTCGAATCAATTGGAGACCGCAGCTTTAGTCAGTATGCTTGGAGCTCACTGCCGACTTGCATCCGACCTACCTGACTTGACCACATTTAAAAAAATAAAATAAAAATAGTCCTAATCATCACACCATTTAATGGGTCCCCTGTAATTCCACCTTTACGTGCTTTTGCCTGCCGACCTTGCACATGTCACCCCTAACCATGTTATTCTTGTTGTTTTTATCGAGCATGCTGACAATAACCATTCGATCGTGCTGCATATGCATCAAATGTAAAGAGCCTAAAGAGGGATTGAGTTGACTGAGGGTCCTTTGTCAAGTGTTTTATCATTATTATTATCATTATCAAGGCATCAAAGCATGTGTTTCCATCGATGGTTAGACTTATATAATATATATATATATATATATATTATTTAAGTCTAACTTCAATCTACTTAATTTGTATAGCACCCTAAGAGAACTTAATGTCTATAAAGGCACTCCGTGATGCCACGGGCTCACGACCTCGGCCAGACCTTTGTCGGGGCAAGAAGCTTAACCATTGGGCCGAACCAGTGGTGCATGGTTTCGTTGCCGTGCTCATGTCGCCAGCCCTACAACTGACTAAACCAACCACTGAAAAGTTTGCATTACATAATTACCAGGACAGCCAGATACAGGTGTTAACGGAAACTTGATAAGAGAACTATTTATATGGTAACCTGTGCACCATTTATTTAGCTGTTTTTGAGCAGCATTTTGACTCGTTACATAACGGAACGGTCTTACCTGAACCGAAGACCGAGAGCTGGCTATTGCAAAAACCAGTTTCAAACGAGAGTGACCACAAGGAAAGAACCCATGCACACATGATTAAGATATTGACGTCCACATACCTTGCTGGACTCAACAAAGTTGGTTAACATAACAATGACCACAGCATGCTGCTCCCATACCATTTGCCAGAAATCATTCACAGTCTTAACAGATGGCCCTGAAACGACCATTCAAGGCGATGTAATGATAATGGTGCATGCGTACGGACAGCTGCCAATGTGCAAGGTTCAGAATAAATATAGAAGCCTTTAGCCTGACCTTGGGTTGCTATATACTTCTTAGGTTGGGAGAATCCCTGAAACCAACAAGTCATCCATGAAGACCAGCTGTGCACAGTAGCAAGCCACAGTGCTGGACCACGTTGCAGCAAGCATTGCAATAATTCATTGCCAATGCTTACGTTTATATATGATGCATTAATATAACCATTAGTTCCTAGCCCAATCATAACTCTGGTAGCATCATCTGTAGTAAAACGATAAAAGAAAGTTTAACAAATGGCATGCTCTACCACATTCTACATATACAGCTGCTGCCCCCAAGCAATGCATTAGTAACCAATGACCCAAAAAACCCGATATTGTGGTAAAATGATATACCATTAAATCAAAAACAGCCAATTCCAAAGCCAAGTTTTGCAGCTGACTGCTTGAACAATTACCGACTTTTGATGAGCTTTAAAGAAAATTGACAGATAGCTACGATGAATAAGTTTACGATTAAAACCAATCTGCACACAATGTGCACAAGTGCATCTACGGTGTCATACCGATAGCAACAGTGATGTTACCATGCTTAAAAAAATCATGATGCTAATCACTTGTATGTAATGTTAAGTTTGCCAATTGGGTATCGAATCTAAGGCGCACACTTGCATCGGCTCTGCTTTATCTCCACTACCTAGGCGAAAATGTTGGGCAAGTAAACTTGCTATCCAGGAATGAGGACACAGCTCGACAAACAGCCGAAAAATGGCTTGTCTTTTTACTTTCACATGCCACTGCAGTAAGCAGATAAGGCAGCAGACTTGGTTATCGGAAAGCCAAAAACAGAGCCATGCAAAGTCTTGAGACCGCTCAGAGGTGCGTTGAAAGGGATAAATCGTACAATGACCTAATAGATGGCAGCTAGTGACATGCTTAAAGAAAACCAGGGGAATGATGGCTCGTGGTTAGAACAGAAAGAATTATAAAGTCCTACGCCTAAACTGAAGATGCTCTAAACAAAAAACTGAAATCAGCTAGGTCTATTACATAGGATGGTCTGCTTTAAGTGACTACAGTTACGCAATCATACTCGGGTCTCAGCAGCAGCAATGCTCCTTAATTCAATTTACATCACCTAAGAGAAAAACCAATAAATCCAACGCCAGCCTTCTGTGATCACCAGAGCTGAGCTGATGCACTAGAGTCATACTTTCTCTCTTACTAATATACATAACAATACTTTTTTTTACAATTGCTTTCTACCACAACATATTACTTACATGGAATTATGTTATTAAACCTGTTCTTTAGCTTGTTGGCAGGGTCTTTGCCAGCTATGCAGGAGTGGTTTTCATTTGCAACGATTTCCTGCCGAACAAACAGAAAGTCATGCAATTAGTAACTAAGTTATGCAGCTTTAAGCTTTGCTGGTAATAAAATCGACGAAGTTGTATGATCTCAGCAGGAATACATGCATAGCATAAGTGACCGGAAACAAAAAATTGTAAAGCGAAACTAGTTTGAACACAGGCATTTTTCGATTCGTAAAAGTTCTCTTTGAACAGAGCATATTTTCAGATGTCATTTAGTAATTGGTTTGCTGAAAACTACTTATAAGGATGGTATACCAAATACAGCTGTCATCAGATAAAAATTAGACAAATTATAAAGGTTCTTAACAAGTATTGTCTATTGCAAACTAGCCATCACGTCTGCAAATGCATGCTTGCTTAGGATTACAAAGGCAAACGTCAACAGCTGATTTAGAAGACTTCTCATTGTTGTCCCTTTCTCTTAGTGAGGCAATCGATTATACGTCCAGACCTGTTAAATTGCTCAATCTGTAGAGCATAAGACGAGTAAGCTAAGATTGTTGGACAACAACCGCCTGAGGCTAAATTATTCAGTGCCTCGGGAGATTACCACCAATTACTGCACTGCATCTTTAAATTACTGCTTTACTGCATCCAGCGCTAATGGAGGCCACAGGCACACATGCACACACACACATACAAACACACACACACACTCGCAAGCACGCACACACACACACACATTCACATGCACACGCACACACACACACACACACACACACACACACACACACACACACACACACACACACACACACACACACACACACACACACACACACACACACACACACACACACACACACACACACACAACACTTGGCCATGCTCGGGTTGCCGAAGCTATGGCAAGCCACAGCTCGTGGCGTTCCAGGCATGTGGCTCAGTAGTTAGGCTCTCTGTTCGTCGAACGCAGAATGCTTAATCATGGCAGTTTGGCATGCCTGCCATCCAGCCAACCACCTGCTACTACAAGCACACGCATTCATTAACTTGCTGCATTAGCTGGGGTAGGAGAATGACAGCAGAAGGCTTTAACCAGAGCACTAAAAAATAATACCTGATTTAACAGCCTCTTTTTATAGCGACATAATAGTAGTTGTACTACTATTATTATTATTATCACATTTGAAATAGTAACCTCAAAGCACTCAATATCTTGCTAGACACTTTACATTTGCTGCAAAGAAAGCAGGATCAAATGGTTAGTGGTAGCATGCTAATAATACTAATGGTAATAAAAATAATACACATGACAAAGCTCCCTCAGAGAAGTCAATCTCATTCCAGGAACTTTACATTTGCTGCAAAGGAAACAAGATTAAATGGTGAACGGTATCATGCTTGATAAACAAGATGAATTACATGGTTAGGGGTGACATGCACAGGGTCAGCATGCAAGTGTGGTTAGTGGCATCATGCAACAGTGTCAGCATGCGTAGGCACATAAACAACGAATTATCAAGACCCACTAAACGCTGTCATAAATAGATGAACCCAGTAATCAACAAAAAGAACGTGGTTAGGGGTGACAAGGTCAGCATGCAAGTTTTGTTAGTGGCAGCATGCTACTATGTCAGCAGGCATAAGCACACAAAGGTCAAATCAAAGGGCTCACTAAATGCTGAGATGAATATATGTGTTTTAGTTGCTTTGCAAATGTGATCAAGACAAGAGACGCCATTTTAAACTTTAAAGCCACTTTAAAGTGGATGAGTTGCTTGAACGGGAGCGAGTGCAGGTCGGCAAGAAGTGGTGAGATGAAGCAACTGCAAAGCTCACGACAGACAAGCCTAGCTTCAGAAGAACCTTAAAGGCTATTGCCCCAGCTTTCTAAAGCAATAAAGGATCTCCCACCGAAGGATTCGAACTCACGACCGCTTGATCAATGTTCCATGGAGGTCGTGAAATCCCACTGCCTTACCTAGCACTCCAGAATTTTAAAAAAAATCCTACCTTAAACGATGCAAAACTTGTTATCGTTGCTAAGGTTAACGGCAGACGGCGGTGGATCACAATGATTTTAAATCGAATCGGACATTAGGTGAAGTTTGAAGAATTTGAATAAAAATTGGGGTTTTGTATTCGAGAAGATACTGCACCTCGATCTTTTTGCTTTCAACGCAGACTAACTGAATACTTTTAGTTCGGCAAAAGAATGAGTGGAAGGGCTGAGTCCAATTTTGCCACAAAGGCATATGCAATAAAATCACAACACAAAAATGCATGCATGAGACAATTTTAATCAAAGGACTAATTGCTCCTCTAAGCTGCGTTAAAACGTCAGACATCAGCTATACCCTATGAAGCCTCAGGATTTCGTTGCACAAACTTCACAAGCCACGTGAGGATTTAAGAACTTCCTCTTTGTGGAGGTGCCAATCTGGTGTAAGACATGGCATCCCATAACATCCTTTAAAGACTATTAGGCTCGCGAATGATAATTAAAGGGAACAACACTTAGCCAAATCAATAGTGCACATTCGCAACCGATTGAAATCGTAAACTAGTAGTAGATGTACTAATCTATGTTTTACCCCTGTCAAAATCTCATTACAGGTACTTTAAAACTCACTGCAACACAAATTTAACAAGGGTTGTAAAATCCAAAGTGTTATTAGCAGACGATCATGCAAATGTACAAAGTAACATGCTTAGGCCCGCATATGAAGGCACACAAAAAACGTTTAAGACCACTGATTAGTAGAAACCCTAGTAATTAGTAGGCACAGATATGCAGACAAAGCACATATGAGCACAATCGTTTGACTGGGGTACAGATAATGTTGAGAACTGAAGGCATGGTCACTAAAGTATTTCATTTAAGAGCGATGAGTTAAAAGCCGACCGAAAGGCAAGGGTGCTGAAAGAGTAAACTGCTGCACCAACGAGGTCGGATAGGAAGGCTGGTGCCAGTGAGTGGAGCAACCTGTAAGATCGAGAGAAGATCTTGAAGTCAATTCAACCCTTGATAAGGAGCCATTAAAGCTAAGATACAATTGGTGTAACTCAGCACCTATGGTACAATGTGCAGTTGACAACAGACCACCAGAGCTGCTGAGTTTCAAAGCCAGAAGATTAGGAGGGTGGGCAGGGAGTCCAAAATAAAGGGGTTGCTCTCATGCAGAGACAGGATGTCTCAAAATTGTTAACTTGTGTGACTGACGAACTCTTGTCTATGTGGGCTAAGACTTTGGCAATGTGCCTCAGCTGAAAGTAGGCTGGTGCAACGACTGTGGGAGGAGCAACGTGCTCATCTACTGAGAAATCGTTGTGAAGCAGCATCTGCAGATTATGGGTAGCTGTCATTCGAGTCAGCGACCAATCTTAAGGTCTTTCGACTCAAGAACCAACTGAGGAGCAAAAATCGACCGCTCCTCAACGCTCAAACTGCCATCACCCTTCAGCTCGTCAGCACGTGATTGCGCCAAGATTGAGAGTGCTCAGGCAAGGAATACAGTGTATGCCAGGACGGTAATATGGTGGCATAGAGTCTACTGAAAATATGAGACAGCAATAATTATGCAATTGCCGGTTCTCTCCCCTAATTTCATGGATGATCAAACCGAACTTATCTAATGTCACTTGAAATCACATATTAAGCTGTTTTAAGTAATACATGCTAGCAGCAGATAAATGTCTATTGCAATCATCTGCATACCAAAAATCAGATTACATAATAAACAAAATCTCTTACAGAGAATCGATTGGCAATCACGGTTTCCGCTTTCACGTAGAGATCAAACTGTTGAAGATTCATGCCAAATGTGTTTCCATACATCGGCTCATTGCAGTTCATTGATTCTTCAGTTGATACAGCTATCAAGCAAAGCAAATGACAACTCAAACAATTTGTTTTTGCAGTGACCAGGCTGTAAATATATTATCACGAACTTATTCAGTGAGGCGGCCACCAGCATGACATTCATTCAAGGAAAAATTTGCAGCAAGGTAACTCAATATAAGAACCGGTACTGTATAGCTTCAAGTGCAGCATAATCACAGCCAATGCACTCTGACTGCCTAGCGTCAACAGAGCAATAGGATGCGAGGCGTGTGAGGTAAAAGCTCAGTGAGCAAAATAACCCATATCGCTGAGCAATCAGCCTATGCAGCCTGGGAGAGGTTCGACTGACTAAGGCGCCTTGGTGAATGTTAGGTAGGATCTTCCAATTGTTAGCTAGGATCTTCCAATACAATCAAGGCTTTTTAAAACATGCCTCTAAGAAAGGCAGATTTGAAAGACTTCGGAGTCACCCCATAATCCCGAAGCACTACAAACTGGAATTATTGGTGAACGATTGTTATGAGACTGAAGACCGCAGAACCTTTGACACGAAATGCTGCTTGATGGGGACCAAGTGCAGGTCATTGGTAAGTGGTGCAACGTGTTGATCAAAACGATCGAGACAGATTGCCTAACTGCTGAGCATTGCACAAACTGTTAGTGCCCTACGACACAGGACGAAAAAAAAAGAGGTGACTAGTGAGTTACAAAAGTCACGAAAGGATGTCAAAACTACATGGCAAAACCTCGTATCCCTATCTAAGCTTGCTCGGATTTTTACAATGTTAGACTCAATTGAGAAGCTGATGCAGACATCTCGTAAAAGGTAACTATGCAACAGGGCAGCCAGATTTGACTGAGTTATGGTAGGTATGGTTATGGCCCATTTTGAGGGTCGTGTATTCTCATGTTTGAGTAACACTAGGCTTTACCCAAAACTTAAGTAGGCTGGTTTTATCGTCATTCAAGCAGCAAACCATATTAGATGCAATGGTGATATTCGCTCCAGATGTTTGCTATACTATTCAGCAATCTTTACAAGGTCAAAAAAACAAAGACGGCGGGGATTCCTGCTGGAGATAGAAACATGCCGCATTGCACCGACGAATTTTGATATGATTTTCTCCTAAACAGACTATGTCTTTTCAATTTATTGGGATACACAAACGACTATTGAACAGATAAGACATGTTGGCAATTTCATAACAGCGGCTTTCTTAGCACCATAGATAGATGGACAGTAATCTGGCTGGCTACATCAATATCAATTAATCAAGCTCAAGTACAGACAGTCAATTTTAGTGTTTACAGTACAGTGTGGTGTTGGAGACATTCAGATAGCTCTGAACTTATTTGGAAAGGCAGTCCCAGTCTGCAAGCTAAAATTAATCATGTACCCCATACAAAATGCATCTCGAATGGTGTAGCAGAAGAATCTCAGCAGCTGCCAGTGACTTACCAGACTCGAGCTTTTGGTGGTTAGGACTCAGATGAATAATGTCGCTACGTGATCTGCGGACGTTTATTTTCCTTTAAAAAAAGTTACTTAGTTGCACCACACAAAATTGCCATGGTACAGTAGCCAAACTCATGCTAAATATGGGTGCAAGCGTTCTCACGAACGAATGAATAGATTTTTAGGTATTTTGGGCAGGCAACGTTTGTGTCCAAGTGAGAATCCCTGAGCATACCTACTGGTAACTGCAAACGTAGGGAGGACAACATACTGCAAGGTTCATCGAGCAAATGGCAAACTATTATAAAACACTTTTCAACCAATTACGATTATAATTAATATAAGTCAGGCTAATTGTGTTGATTGGTAAAAAATCAGCTACCACAAGTAGCCTGCCTTGCATTTCAGAGGAACTCGGTCACTAGCTAAAGAAGCAGCCAGCTGTGTCGCTAGCTCTTACGGAAATTCTGGCCTGATCTGATAGTCAGCCAGGCTTTCCCTCGCGGCACCATAGTGACTCACGTCCATAAGGTGATTAAAGGCAGTAAGCAAAAGATATAACTGCAGTTAACGTTTCTCGATGCAAAGACGGGTGGCATAATTTTGTAACAACTCTGGTAGCAAAACTGTCGGTGTACTTGTTTACGAATTTATCAAAATAAATTAGCGTTTGATAAGATTTATTTGCCACTCATTGTCTTAGTAATCTTTGTATCATACCGATTTACCCAGTTTTCTATTTTCAATTTGGCAGTGAGATTACCAATAATAATAACATAATTCATATCTATATCGCCCCAAGAGAACTTAATCTCTATTCAGGCGCTTCATATATGCCTCGGGGCTCGAGCTCACGAGCTCAGTCAGACCTTGGTCTGGGCGAGCACATTAACCACTAGATCAAACCATCTCGGCAGAGTTGATCAGTGACAGCTGCTGCAGCAGCTATAGTACTGTGCAATATACTTTTATGATTCAGTAAGCAGTACATCATACGAGTCTATGAGGAGCATGCATTAGAGAGAGATGTGTCATGGTACGACCACTAAACATTCAGCCCTATAAAGTCGTACAATGTATGTAGACACGCAACTTCTGTGATCATGCTTGTATCCCAAATCAACTTTGCGGGCCTCTCTGAATTACTGACTTACGTAAATATTGCAAAGTACGATTAAAGCAAGAAGAGACTGCTACGGATAGGCACTGCATCGTAAACATATTTAAAAGGGATATGATCACAACGAATCGGAGGTGCTTAGATAGGGGTAGCCAAACCAAGTTAATACATGTATCCCTGATATCTTAGCTAGACGTTTGCACCGTTCAAGGTTTTCCTGGGTGACCATTATGGAGCTTTTAAATAGCATTGACCTCAACAGCTTGGCGTTGCTTTTACGAACTTCACGACTACCAATTTACATGGCTAATTTCAGACCTGCATTTGTAGCCCAACAAGCAGCATATCGACTTTAAGGTCGTAATGCTAAATTGCATGTCCTTTTATTCTTTTGCTCGGTTTAGCTTACCAAATACTCTGAGGCCAAACTTTACATTCCTATACACTTTACACAGGCTCAACAATAAGCATCCATACGGCTAAGTGAATGCACAGTTCGCAATTCTAGTATGCGTAAGCAGGGTTAACACCACCTACTTTCCCATGGCTTTTGGGCAGATTTCCTTCAGATTTGGGCTAATACATTATCTTACGTCACTACCTTATGAGGGAGGAGCCAGGTATGCAGACTCAACAGAAGGAGAATAGGTCTTAAGTTTTTATTTCCTTGTTGGTCCAGCAGACCAATCAAAGCTGGGGGAGGGGGCTCGGCACATACACCCAACTGCCAAAATTACAACGGCTAAAGTTCGTGGGCTCGAGTATATTGAGGCGTTCACAGCAAGTCCTTGAATATGGACCGCTTATTATGTGTGGTGATCAATTTTTTCAGCCTCAATCTCCCAACAAAACCCGTCACGGCTTGAGTTACTTAGAACTATACACCTCACCACCTTAACGGCACACTTAACTTGGTACTGCTCCCTTTCACATAAAAAATCTTGTTTCTAAATGCTTATCTCCTTTTTATTTATTCTTCTAATAGTACTCTACAATAATGTCTGCAGCAGCGAACTCATAATCTCTGCCGGTGTTGGCTCAGCTTCTTTCCATGGAAACCCTCTTTCATACTAGCCTCCGGGATTAGAGCATGAGCTGTGGACCAGAAAAAGTCGCCAGACAAATCTGTCGTGGGCTGGTCTAAATCCATCGAGTAGACATTCAGACTACAAGATAAGTCGGCGGCTGTCAAGAGGAAGGTCTGCCGTGTAAACTCAGCTTTAACGACATAAGTGCCGAAAGTCCGAAACTTGCTTGGGCTATGGTTTTATCTTTTAAGCCTCAGCTAAACAAATAGTCATCTGTTGCTATCTGCTTTTCCTTTGGCACAGTAAACTAGCCAGTTTTTGTACCAGTGAGCTTTGCATGACTACAAGTGCCTCGCAGTTGCTACATCACACCACTTCTCGCCGACCTGCACTGACTACCATTCAAGCAAAAGGATTGACTTCGAGGTTTTGTCGCTCACTTTTAGGTCACTTCCTTCTTTGGCTCCAGCCTATCTCTTAGATATACTCCCCCCATCAGGCCAACCATCGTACAACCTGCTTTTCGGAATCCAACAGTCTACTAATACCTCGTACAAACCTCAAATCCTTTGGAGACCTAGCATTAGTTCGTATGCTCCCAAAGCCTGAAACTCCCTCTCGACCTGCATCAGAATGTCCCCTGACCTTACCACATCTAAAAAGAATTAAAAAAACCAACTATTTAGGACAGCATTTAGTAGGTCCCTCTGATTTGTCCTTGATGTGCTTATGCATGCTGACACTGTGCATGCTGCCACTAACCACACTTGCATGCAGACTCTGTGCATGTTACCCCTAACTATTTTATTCAAGTTGTTTATCAAGCATGATACTACTCACCATTCAAGCGTGTTTCCATTTGCAGCAAATGTAAAACGCTTGGAAAGAGATTGAGTTATCTGAGGGTGCTTTATAAAGTGTATCAGTATTACTATTATTCACTACAAATGACTAGCTAGAAAACTAACTAACCAGTGGCCATGCGTGTCTTTAGGTTCGCTTCAGAATGCTGGCCTAATAATGACACTTGTTTGCTTTCGCAAGGTAGATAGAGTGGGGATCCCTAGTCTTTGATTAATGAGTCTTTAGCAGTTAGTTATTAAGCACCTGGATCAAGTTATAAATCAAGTTTTCTTAGATGCATGTTAGATGTTATAAATCAAGTTTTCTTAGCAGCTATACAGAAGAACTATCATAAATCTAATTTATTATTTCTTGCTATAATTATTAAGAGAAGGGCTTGCTCGAGCTAAATAAGCCACACGGGTGGAGACTAGGTCATGTTGGAATAAAGAGATACCTCAGCTCTAATGCATCAACAGAGAGTCTCATAGTTTAACTTAAAAAGCTATTTTCCAGTGAAAAACGAAAGCACCTCAATTTTTCAAAATATACCTTTAAATGGAAAAATGCTTTATTGTTTGCATGCCGTAAGCTTGTTCCTTGGGTAGTGCACCACCTAAAATTCTGCAACTGTAAATTAAAACGTTGTTCCCCGTCCAGATGAGTGGAATTGACTAAGCCTCGTGGTAATCAGACTACAGCAAACAGAATTTTTATAATTGCTCACGAGTTTTAAATTGCCCAGGAAAATACTGGAACACCTAGAACACCGATCTAAACAAACCCGTGAGTCCTAAACATGCATAAAGTAGTCACCACATGAGTCACGCTAAAATATAAAATAAGTTAAATGTAATTAATTGCATAGCGCAGTAAGAGAACTTGATCTCTATTCGGCTGCTTCACATATGCCTCGGGACTCGAGTTCACGACCTCGACCAGATCCTTGTCGGGGCATGCACCAAAACCACTGGGCCAAGGATATTGATCTTTAGAATGAGACTAACTGCGAAATCAGTGAGCACACAAACGCACTGACTGCTGAGGTCTTGATCGGTGCTTGATTGCACGAACATAGTACAGTGAAAAACCTTTTAGGTGTTGCGCCTAAAGAAATCTCACCTTCTATAGGAAACCACGACAGCAACCACAATGGCAATCACCACTAGGATGCCACCGACTGTTCCTCCAATGATAGCTGCGTTTGAGCCAGGGCTTGGAGATACTTCTTCCGTTGAAAAACGAATGAAGCAAAGAAAAAGATTTTAATAAGAAGACACAACTGGATGCTCGTACATGCTGCTATGTATGGCATCGAAACCATAGACAAAACCATGTGATACAGGCATTAATAGGTTCAAAGCATTGAGCATTACTCAGACATTGCGTGGTTAAGCAACGGCCCAAGTATAGAGGAAAAAGTACACGACTTACACAAAAAATCAACTAGATAAAAATTAGCTAGACTAGGTCACAGTCGAAGAGAAGATTTTCGAGTGATTCTGTAGGAAAAATGCAACATTTCAGCTGCTATCATCATTGCTACTTAACTTTAACGGCTGCAAACAAGGGTTACACACAGTCGGTCTACTACGAAAGCAAGAGTCAACCAAGTGTATTAGCTTTGATCTCATTTCAAAACTCTAGCATTCAAGGTTGTATTTGATATCATTCATGAAATAAATCTCCCAAGAGGATTCCCAAGAAAATGAGTCTTGCTACTAGTTCAAGCCTACCCCTACCTTACGAAGTCGGGAATAATATCGCTAACTTGTCCAGCCATTTCTAGTTACAAGTAATCAAAGTCCAACCACAGCTAGCTGTTAGTCTTCTACAAATATTATCACATGTGTTTTTTTATCGTATACCTTCACGGAAGTAAACTAGTTGGGCTCTCCTGCTTGGTGCTTCAACTTTGGTTACTATCGACTGGTTCAGGCACATAAGCATATGTATTGGAAGCTTACAGAAGATCAGCACGTATGTAATTATGCAATCTAAGCACTGGCATATAGAAGATCTGCACATCTGTAATTAGACAAGCTAAATGCCGTTACGTGATTGCTTTCCATCAGCATTGGCTGTGCTGCCTATTAGTCGACTTGCATGGTCGGTTGCATGATAACTTATAAAATCGCTTGAACCATAGATAATGATAATATATATATATATATATATATATATATATATATATATATATATATATATATATATATATATATATATATATATATATATATATATATATATATATATAGCACCCTCAGAAAACTCTCTCTCATTCTAGGCACTTTACATTTGCTGCAAAGGAAGCAGATAGCACAAGATAAAAAACACGCAGACATTACATTTCTCATCCGAACACCCTCACATAACATAGGCACAACCGTGCCAATTAAAACTTACCTAACCCGGAATTTCATTAAAGCTTGTGTGGAAGCACCCCAGTGTGAATCATGAAAGCCCACTCTCAAAGCTGAGGTTTAGCACAATCATTCCTCACTTGTTGCTAATTGCAAAACAGTGCTACGAGTAGACGAGCATTCGTGACCACACAAGCTCGAAGCCGGTGGGATTGACCAGGCACTTCATACATGCCAGCCACAAGTGGTAACAAAACGCTTATAACACATGGTAGTTGGTCACTTCATTCTATGGCTCCAGCTATCTGTCAGATATACTACCCCATCAGGCTAAGCATCGTACCACCCGCTTTTCGGAATCCAACAGTCTAGAAATACCTCATACAGACCTTAAATCCTTTGGAGACCATGCATTTAGTTCATATGCTCCCAAAGCCTGGAACTCTCTCCCGACCTGCGTCAGAACATCCCCTGACCTGACCACATTTAAAAGGAACCTAAAAACACACCTATTTAGGACAGCATTCAGTGGGTCCCTGTGATTCGTCCTTGATGTGCTTATGCGTGCTCACACTGTGCATGCTGCCACTAACCACATTTGCATGCTGACCCTGTGCATGTCACCCCTAACCATATTATTCATTTCGTTTGTTTTTTCAAGCATGATTTTACTTACCTTTCAATTGCATTTCACTTTACAGCAAATGTAAAGCGCCTAGAGAGAGATTAAGTTCTCTGAGGGCGCTTTATCAAGTGAATTATTATTATTATTATTATTATTATTAGTTGGCGTCACCTAAGCCTGCCAGTCTGGCATTTTTCAAGCTCGGTACTTCACACAAGTGAAACGATGGCTAACTAAAGTCCCAGAAAAGGCTGCCAGTAGACTATCAGGGCAGGCAAGCCTGGAGGTTGCGAAAAAATGCCCTCGATTAAGAAAACTAGAGGCCGCCGAAGGGCAATCAGAAAGACGTCGAAGCGGCTGCAGAGAAGCTGCCACAGCATCTGGGAAATGCGTGCTCAGCCGAAGGCCTACTGCAAGAGCTGGTCTGTGGAATGACAGGGCGAACACGCCCCTCTTTCTGGCTGATGGGGCTGGCTTCTGTGCTCAGCCCACTGCTACGCCTCTCGAACATCCCAGCTCAGCTCGCGGCATGCTTGGTACGAGCCGGTCCAGCCAGACGGTACCAGGATTTATTAATGCTGGTGGATGAAGTAAGACATTTAAGGAGGAGGTGGTTGAGGCATGGCAGCAGTGTCACTACAAACGGCTGGAGTGAGGGATTTGCTGCAAGTATTCGGTGCTGCTGCTGGGCTCTCTTCACCTGTCACCCATCAGCACTTGTCGAACGCTTAGAATTGATAAATAAAAAAGTTGAAATGTATTTCATGGAGTCAGAGGGACAGAAATAAAATTAATTTGCAAAGCGACCTAAGAGAACCTAATCTATATTCAGCTGCTTCACGTATGCCAGGGGGCTCGAGCCAACGACCTCGGCCAAGATCTTGGTCGGGCGAGCACCTTAACCACTGAGCCAAGCCAGCACGGCACTTATCTTTCTAAACACTGTACATTTGCTGCAAAGAAAGCGTGAACGAATGGCTAGTGGGAGCATGCTAAATGAAAACTAGCGTAACATGGTTAAAGGTAACATGTCCAGGATCAGAATGCAAATATGGTTATCGGCAACATGCCCAGTGTCGGCACGTATAAGCACACACACGACGAATAACCTAGTACCACTAAATAAAAAGACATTTAACTCTACTAGCTAATTTAATAACCCCTTTTTGAGCATTAGAGCCTTAAAGGGTATCACAGCTACTTGCAATTTAATTCAATGCAAGACAATGCAATTGCAACACAGTATCGCCCATTGCAGGATTAGAACCAACGATCTTGCAACCGAGGTCGTGAATTATGGGGCATCCACACTACAGGATTCCACAAACGTCTCGAGAAAACATACAATTCACACACGGAAGACCCACTAATCTGCCAGTTTTTGAAGCCGTTGCACAAAGTGTTCATTAATCCACGATCTATTTTAGAAAGCTAATCAAGAGATGCTCTAATTCGAGTAGGCAGCAATTTTGTGAAGGGTTTAACATGGACCGATACATTATTAACAGATATGCTAAATGTAATTCCCTTTCAGTGCAGCACGGTGGAATCTCTTGCTTCGCTTCGTTACCATAGCATTTTGTGGTTGCTCACAATGGAAGCACGCTCGAATAAATAATGGCGCTCCATTGGCACGAGGCAACTTAGTCACGTTTATGATTAGCATGCCAAGATTAAGAGCAGAGGGATCTGAAGAGACCCTAGAGTAGGCCACTCAGTAGTCGGTCTTTCAACTTTAGACTGACTTGCCAACTGCTGCATTGGCGATAATTATAACCCCAGCCTAAAAGCTATGGACAAGCCGAGTGTTATCCTTATGTTGTTATACTCAGATTCCAGATTTGTTCATCTAGCATCACTGTAAATACGATTACCCATGATCTAGGCATGCTGCTCAAAAAAATGACCTGTTATAAGATAAGCACATTGATCAGGTGTCTAATCGGCTTGCCTTTAGCTGAGCAGCCATTGCCAACTAAGGACCTGACTATACAAGGAAACGAAGGCTCAACACTTTCTCGAATGTGTGACATGGCTTCTTGAATACTGCTAGGCACTTAACTCAAGACTGCCGACCTTTGCCCACTATCGTCTGCGACAGTGCGCACAACGCAGCAGCTCCTCTGGTCACTCGTCAAACCCCATAGCTGCCGAAGACTTCCAATTCTTCCCGTGCCTAACTGTCGTCAAATGAATGATCGAACCGCCTTGCATAACGCAAGAAAATATCTGTGCTTAAATGTAATTCCAGGCATGTGCCGCTTCCAGCGAAAAAATAATTAAACCGATATTGCTGAAGGTTCTTGCAAGTTTAGAGATATGCAGGGCCAGCCAGCACGTAACCCTCCTCACCCTGGTAATAGATGCAATCCACAAACAGTAGAATGTTTTTAATAGCAAGGGCGAAGCTCCACTCTTTGACTTCCAAATCACTTCACTTGCATGCATCAGCCTACCTACTGGCCACCCTCACTCTCCAGCCTGCTCTAGCAGAAATCCTTGACAACTTAGTCACCAAGCTTGTTTTGCACTAAAATGAAAAATGAGGTGACCGGGCCTTCCGTTCGTTTGAATAGATGGCCTATAGCACACTCACAGCTTCTGTCATGACCCATTCAGCCGGAGATGACGTTGCCTTATTTAAATCGCACATTGACATGCATCTGATCTGTTCAGCTAAGCTTTACACACGTCTTAGTAAACTTGCCCTCTTTGTTCCTGCATGCGTGGATAGCTAACTGATGCATTATTCAGTGCATGTTATTAGCCAGGGGTTCTACTAACCGATTTCCCCGAGTGTCGTCGTGCATGCTTTAGCATGCTGGTCTAAGCTCGATAATTGTGTCGTTTCGACTGCTTGTCCAACTACGAACCGCCATGAACCATCAGTTATTGCAGTTGCCAAGCACCAGGATATATATTCAACTCTTTTAGGGTGCTAAGCAAACGACCGAAGAGGATTATGATTATTACGACTATTAGGATACAAGGCAATACGTATATACCAAGATACTAAGGCAACATCTTGGCTGGATCCAAGGTAACAGAAAAACTCATCTAACCTGGAAATATGAAGGAATGGTGCAAGAAAATATCTGGGCTTAAATGTATCCAAGGCACGTGCCACTTTTTAGCTAATCAATATATAATAATAACAATAACAAAAATAATACATTTGAAATAGCACAATCAGAGAATCTTTCAAGACGCTGCATATCTGCTGCAAAGAAAGCGCGATCGAATGGTTAGTGATCGCATGCTCAATAAACAACAAGAACAACACGATGTATAGGCAAACAGTTAGATTCCAAAAAGCTGGTGGAACTATGTTGATCTGGTGGGATAGTTGATCTGGTAGGTAGACTGGAGCCAAAGAATAAAGTGACCTACAAGTGAGTGACAAAACCTTGAAGTCGGTGCTGTGCTCGACTGAGAGCCAGTGCACGTCGGCGAGAAGTGGTGAAATGAGGCCACTGCCAAGCTCACGACAGACAAGCCTAGCTGCTGAGTTTTTGCAGCAGCTGTGAGCACCTGATTGCACAGGCCAGTAGACCAGGCAGCAGTGAGTTACAGAAGTCGAGAGAGGGAGTCACAAATGCATGCAAATGCAAATAAACAAAAATGTTGCTGCAGCTTCTTGCAGGATTTGAGATATGCAGTGTCAGCGTTAAAACCATGCTCACCCTGGTAACAGATGCTAATCTTAAACATTGGAATGCTTATGCATTGATGACATCAGCACATGGATGGCAGGAAATTTTCTAAAGACTAAACGATGATAACCCTAACTTACTAGTTATGGGCAAACCCTGTGATTCAGAAATTGGAAAGGCTGCCGCTCAAAATTGGCTCTGTCAGTTTATCTTCTGTTGAATTAGCTCGAAATCTATATGTCACGTTCCAAAGTTACCTCTTGTTAGACGACCACATTAGCTCAACAGTGAAATCTGCCAACTTTCAGCTAAATAACATTGCTGATATTCGGGCTTGTTTAGATAAGGAAACCACGTCCAAGTTGGTCCATACATTTGGGACATCCCTTCTTTACTTCTGTAACTCACTGCTTAATGGCCTACCGGCATGTGCGATCACGCGATTACAGCTGGTGCAAAACTCCGCAGCTAGGCTTGTCTGTCGTGACCGTTGCAGTTGCCACATCACACCACTTCTTGCCGACATGCACTGGCTACCAGTCAAGCAACGGATTGACTTCAAGGTTTCGTCGCTCACTTTTAGGTAACTTCATTCTTTGGCTCCAGCCTATCTCTCAGGTCTACTCCCCCACCAGGCCAAGCAGCGTACCACCAACTTTTCGGAATCCATCAGTCTACCAATACCTTGTACGAACCTAAATGCCTATGGAGACCGTGCATTTAGTTCAAATGTTCCCAAAACCTGGAACCCCCCCCCCCCGACTTGCGACACAATATCCCCTGACTTGACCACATTTAAAAAGAACTTAAAAACACATATTTAGGACAGCATTGAGTGGGTCACTGTGATTTGTCCTTTATGTGCTTGTGAGTGCTGACACTGCGCATGCTGCCACTAACTACATTTGCATGCTGACCCTGTGCATGTCACCCCTAACCATGTTATTGATGTTGTCTATTAAGCATGATATTACTCACGATTCAATTGCATTTCCCTTTGCAGCAAATGCAAAGCACCTAGAAAGAGATTGAGTTCTCTGAGGGGGCTTTATCAAGTGCGCTATTAATATAATCATTATTATTTATTCAAACAGGATAATGAATACTACAAAAAATGTATGCATAATATAATGCAATGAGTGCTTACAATTGTGTTCGCTTGGTCTCAGTAAGACTGCATGATGTACAAAACATTCCAAACTTTTGGCACTTATTATTGCACAAAGAGACGTTGCCGAGGTTATCATTAGCATCTGCAACGTCATAAGCTCCAATGGGGATTTATACAAAAACTATTAATATAAGTCACTTATAGAGCTACTTACGAGAACTTCTCATGTGCTTTACATAGGCTATGGGTGTCGATTTCATGACGTCGGCCAGACCATGGTCGGTCGAGCACCTTAACCACTCAGCCGAAACAGCTCGGCATTTAGCGATGCTATACGCTAAAATGGTCTCAATCATCGGTTCGCAGAAAGTGTGTAAGCAGAGAATTCATAAGGAATTGATGGCTAAGTAGGCACCTTCTCTTTGCCTGGAATTTTTCTCCCGAATCAATTTCCACGCTACATCGTGTAGCAAAACCTCTTTGGGGTTGGCTTGCTAATGAAATCAGAGAACGTCTACACTTTATGCAATACTTAGTCTTCTTATGTACCTAAAGATGAATGTAGGCTAGCTGAATAAAGGTAAGACTGAGATTGGCATCAGTTTTCAGCTCGATGAGACGATAATGTCAGCTTAATGCCACAACAGACTTTTTACTGCCACACCATCTAAACATGTTTACGAGCAATGCATACATTATAGACCGTTAATGCATTCTAGTATTTAATTATTAGCAACATAGCCGGCTTTGGTCTGGAAGTCATAATGTTAAACCATTAGCAAGGCCAATTGGTGAGTCATCCTAATCAAAACCTACCAGCCCAACTGCAAGCTGGGAGTAATAAGTCGTACTGAAACAAAGAAAGCATTGTATATCATCCCGGTGAGTGACTTTGTTACTTCTATTCAAGCCAATTTGCAGGAAAACTCTGGCCGAGCTACCTGGCAACCTGAACGATCGGGTACAAATTGTTACGAAATAAAACCAATGAGGCACAAGTCGCATAAGAATCCAATGCACAACTCAGGTCACGATAGCGCTCAGCTGATTTCACTCAAGTTCGGAAAAAGTACTCACTCATGTGAACTATTTCAGCATAAGAGTCTACAGAGCCGTCACTTATTGTTGCGTTGACAACACAGTAGTAACTGGCACCCTGCACCAATCCACAAAGTCTGGTGCTAGAGCCGTTAGAGAAACTGCTCCTCTGTGTGCCAAATTCACACTGCAGCTACAAAAGATTGTAAACAATTAGCTGAACACTTACATGCACTTTTTCCTAAGAGCTTGTATGCATGCTGACCTTGTGCATGTCACCCCTAACCATGTTATTCATGCAGTTAATCAAGCATGATACCACTCACCATTCGATCGTGTTTCCTTTGCAGCAAATGTAAAATGCCTATAAAAAATTAGGTTGTCTGAGAGTGCTGTGTCAAGTGTATTAATAATAATATTATTATTATTATTACTATAAGAGTTTCCTTAAAGACTGATATGCAGTCATTTTTTAGGTAACCACTGGAACAATCATTAGGCTGAAAGCAGATAGCCTTCATGAATGCGAACACCACTGATGCTCTGTTACAGCAAAATATTTATGATGAAGGGTACCGAGTGGATTTAGATTTAACCCCTAAGCTATGAAGATTATCTAGACATTTCCAACTTATGGTCTCGCGGTCACAGTTATATGATACAAGTTGGCTGGCCTGCGATTGAGCATAGGTTTGCAGCCCATTTCAAATGAAAGCCTACACCGAATGCAAGGAGAGTAGAAATGTGTGCTCTAAACTGAGTCCAGTTAGATAGGATGTTGTAGCTGGAGCATTAGTCTATTGTCTAAGTCTAATTTCGATTCAGTGGATAGGATTGAACTCAGCGATTCGTTGGACTTAGTAAACCTAAGCAGAAAACATTCTTTCAAAGGCTGCCGAGTGAGCAGTATGGCTTACTTGCTGTAGCAGAACCAAGTCTATTAAATGGTTGCCAGCACTAGCTCCTGAGGGTCAGAGACTCAGCAATTAGGAATGTAGGATCACGAAAAAATAATTAGTAGTCATAACAATAAAAACTTGTCGTTTGTATAATAACTAAAGAAAACACGGACTCTGAACAAGGCACTTTACAAACGACGAGTTGCAAGCACTGTATCAAGCAAACCAAAACAACCAAGTAGCTTGCTATCCACCCTAATCAAGAGAGAGTCAGCAGGAAATCAAATGTACAAAGCTCAAATCCTGAGAGCGTATTGTAGTGCTATTGAAGTTCCCTTCCTCTCCTGCTAGAAGCCTGATCGCACCACCTTCGATGCTTATCCGAACTTGACAGTATGTTTTAAGCACGCATGAGCATAATATTTTTCACGCCTGCACCAAGTGCAAGGGCTTCATATTCAGCTGCCAATAACTCGGTGAATTTACTTTCTTTGATAAAGAAAACTTGCATATAGTAATCAAGTCATATAGTCACTGATTTGCCATAAGGACTGGGGGGGTAAGTCTTAAAGGGCTTTGGTCGGCAGCTGAGCTTTTATGGCTACCGTTGCCATAGTCCCGTGTTGGCTGAGCCTTCACCTCAATAAACGTCGACTGGTGATTAAGCCGGAACTAAGCTCGAGTATTTCGGCATGTAATCGAGTGGGTGCAAAACCAGCCATCAGGCATTCAATTTTCAGTAGCTCATCATACGTCTAAGTAGAAGCCCTAGGTCATCCACATGCCTACTCTTTATTGTCCCTGTCACGGAAATTTCCGAATACTGTCTCTGATAGCTTTCTGAACTAAACTCGGCTTTCGATGATCTCTTGGGCGCTAATCTTCCGAAGATAATAACGTCATAGCCCATAACGCCATAAGGCAATTACACAAAATCCACAACGTGGCTTCCCATTGCAAAAAGATCCTAGTACTGCAAAACATGTCGAATCGGTCTGCTGGTTTCAGCCAACGTCACAGTGTATGTGCCCGATTTATCCACTCGGATTTCCAGAGAAGAAGACGTTTCACTCTCTATTTGACGATTAATGCCTGCAAATGTCACACAGCTGAAATTAGCCATATTTGCAGGTAAAACTAAAGATTTGTTCTGCTAGCAAGGTTTTTACCCATTACAATTATGTCAAAAATTAACGAGTGAGTAATAACTTCCAACCAGACACCAAAATCCGAAATTGCAACTGGCCGTCAGTAACATAGCCGTCCGGTTAACTAGGCCACATCAACAAATGTGCCAAATTCCTAATGTCCTCAGATTCGGAGCTCAAAATTCCTTGGGAACATTAAGCTATGAACCAAAACACTGCTTCATACTAGCTAAAGAACCACACAATATTTAGTTCAACTTACTATCAACTCACAGTAGTTCCTTTCACTACCAGCTGAATAATTGACCATAATACACGAGATAAAAGTTCGGCAAAACGTAATGGTTGACATTCAACCAAATTCCAAAATAGACTTTCGAGCAGTGCTCGAAAACGACAAGCTGGGTAGTTTTACGCAAACTATTGGGGTGTTTTTAAATACAATTCATTTGTATAGCGCCCCAAGAGAACTTAATCTCTATTCAGGCGCTTCACATGTGCCTCGGGGCTCGAGCCAGCGACCTCAGACAGACCTTGGTCGGGGCATGCACCTTAACCGCTGGACCAAGCCAGCTCACCAGACCTAAGAAACCCTGGCTTGGATTACTATATAACTCCCTAAGCTCAGGGAAGCAAGTTTTGTGGTCGTAGTTCTCAATCTTCGTTTTCTCTACAGCTCACTAGAAGTTCCTAACTTCAGGACTCGGCAGAAACATTGATTGACCATTTCATAAACTTGTTTTAAAATGGAAGCACTTGCAAAACTGAGAGTAAATACATACTCACTATGCAAGAAGCAAAAGTGTTTTGGCATTAAACCATATCAGATTCAAATCAATATAGGCAATATAAAATGCTGATACTGTCTCGAATTCGACGGCAGCACTCGCATTGAATAGCTTGCGATCAGAATCTGAACAAGTTCCTCAAGAAGTGCAAAAATAGCAGTTGCAATTTACCAGCATTGCTCCATTCTTAGATCTGCCCAAGGTTACAAATGCCCAATGTCCCATACTGGCTTAAAACGAGTTACTAGCTGAATCTCAAGCTCTGACTGAGGAGTTTTCTAGCCGACTGTAAGTGACCGATTGCATACTCAGAAAACATGCAAGGACATAGTCGAAGAAGTAAAGACAGGATTACAAAATATCTGAAAAACTGGGCAACGGTATCGGTGTCTCTGCTTACTGTAATTTGCACAATACCATAGAGCCTAACGTAGGTAGACTGAATGCCTTACTGATATGGTCATCCACTGAAATTTCAAGTTTTCAAGGAACTATAAGGCTACCTGACATAGCTTCACGGTATATGCTGGTTAAAGAACTATATGGGGGTAATGATGGTATATGCACAGGCATTATGCTAGTTAGCCAGTGGTATAGCCTTCGCAGTGATGGGAAAGTCAAATTGAATGATCAATATTTCTTTACGGTCTACAATACCTGCTAGATATATATCCAGACATGCATGCAAATCTGCACACAATGACTATTCCCAAATCATTCTTGCTTAAAGTGGATTCACTATACTTAGCTGTCCCAAAGTTTTGAAGTCCATATCCGTGGCTGCTTTGGCGACAGATAAACAAATCTAGGTTTTACTGATAGAGCAGGCAGGATGAGCAAGATACTGTATTCAGTCACGACAACGGCAGGCAGCACAGAATGCACAGGTCACCGACGGCAGAACTTCTGCCTCACATGCCCAGTGGCTTTAGTTGAGCAACTGGCCGCAAACACCATTAGTCATTTACCTCAATGCCAACTAAATGAGGTGCATTAGGAACACTTGAGTTGATTACCAGTAAACAAAATGCCAGCCAACGTCAGCTTGAAATAAAGTGCCAGTTTTCGAAGTAGAAGGAATTAAATCTCTTCGTGTAATGCAAATGCAACAGCTTTCATTCTCAGCAAGAGTAGGCACACAGACGACATATCGCTTGGACCTATCGAGTTACAGTTTTACCTGGACCTACGAGTATCCCTACAAATCTACAAATCGGGTTACTACAAAGAGAACTACAAATCGGGTTACGAGCCAGATTCAGATATCCCACCACTAGTTACAAGCACACAGACGAAAAATCCCATAGACCTATCAATTTACAGTGGTTCTGGACTTACGAGTATCCCTAGAGTATTTCAGAGATACGAGCTGTCGGCTAATGTTTTGCTTTGAGTTGAGAGCTGAAATTCGGGTTACGAGCCAGCGTCAGATACACCACTACTAATTACTGCAGCAAACATCAAAGTGAATGCTGCAACATCTGTCCGGCATCCGGTGCCACAATCGCTTACTTTAAGTGGTTGCAATGGAATTGTTCGCGTGTATACAAGTGCGAGTTGGCGTGCTAGCAAAGCAAGCCAGAGGGTGGAGGGAGGAACTGCTTGTGGTTACTCAAGCCATTAAGGGTAGGGCATACTTTTCACTGCAAGATGCTGCCGACGATCCCGGTGCAAAGTCAAGTGCAGGCCTGGCGATTTGCACCCTGCACATGAAAGAGAAGAAAGCTTGGCAAAAAGGGCAAAATCAGCTAATATGATTCAGATATTCATTTCAATCTTGCTCCTAAAACTCCGTCAGCGTTTTCAAGTCGTCTGGTCTCCAAAGTAATGTTGTACCTTACAATTATTAAATCTCATTTATTGAAGTAAATTCTTTTGTGGTGTTTTTAAACAATATTTGTTATTTATAAGTACATTTTTCCAATAAATAACAAAAAGCAATAGTGTTTTTGTGGGCCCAGGAAGGATTAATGGCATTTTAGCTCATTTCAATGTGGAAAACTGATTGCCCATGAGAGTACATTGAGTTACGAGCTCTGTCACTGAACGAATTAAACTTATAAGATAAGATATCACTATACTTACTAAAATGGAGACAGGCTCCTCACAGTCCTGCGTGGATGAGCTCACGTTGATACAAGAGTCTTCATTTTGCAGGTTATCTGAACATAAGAAATGGAATTAGCAGCACTATCTTGTTTTAATAGGTTGTCACTCTAGCACTTGTTTCAGTAGAAGATAGTCACCACTGCTCGCACTCAATATGATGTAGGTTGTACATGCTTGATGCATCAGCAGTTTGGCACACCAGCGAGCTTTGGAGATGGCCCGATAGCATGACGAGCCCCCATTACGATCTCTTGCGAGAATGATTGGGAAGATTTATTCTTTAGCTAATTTGTCTCTCATAAGGCAGCATATCTCAAAAGTGATTGGGCCAGGCTTCTTCGACTGGATCCACGGGTACCCAATTGTGCTTGCTATTTATATAATCCGTGAGGCAAACATTCATCAATCGTAGGATATATATTTAGTGAATGCTAATGGCGTGACACATAATTCATCATTTTTTCCCAAGTATGAAGGCGATGATAAATGGTATACCCCCTTTGAAGGCCCATAACTAGCTCCTCGGGTATTTAATGACTTTATGTGGACAAAAACGGAATGCGGGCCATTGGCATGCGACTACTATCAATGAAGCTCTATAAATTTTGACTGCCCATCGGCAATCCCCTAATGCCACCATTGGAATTATCCAAAAATCTTAATATTTTTGAACCTCTGTCTCTAGCATTATTGCGAATGCAGCCTCTGATTGGCCCACTAGCTTACCAATATTGGTACTATAAGGAATTATCTGAAGTATTGAGCGACAAAAATTTACGATGGACGTTCACATTTGATTCAAGTCATGGCTATTGGCTGGAAACGACATTATACTTACAGCTAATGCAGCACAAGGTTAGACTCATTTTCTCTCAGCTGCAGAAATCAATGACTGCAAGCTAACCAGATTTCTAGGATCTAAAAGATCCCACAGGCTATCTATTCTAGTCATATCCAGCAAGAAGGTTGAATTGGTCTATCAGGTGATGAGCTGTTTTGATCTAAATTCTTTACCAGAGAAGGTTGAGATGGCATGCAACTACCATGCCTTTACGTCAGGTTTAAACACAGATCATGTCATTGAAGCCCAACGACCCAACAACTTAAGCCCAATGACTTGAGCTCGATCAATCATAGCCATGCCCACTTAACACGAACCACAATGGCAAAGCCTAAACCAAAGATAAACCCAGACCCGAAAAACAAAACCACGGGTATTGCTTCATCAATGGCTTGTTATCATAAACCTTCTAATTGTAAGCATTTTAGCACTTGTCAGCCTTTGCAACCATAGGAGGCTTAAATGTGATTCGTGATAGCTGGAAATGTGATTCGTGATAGTTGATAGTGAAATTCGTGATAGCTGAAATTTGAGAAAACGGGAAATTGCTAAACAAACTAAAAAATTCTATAACTGAACCAGGCTGAATGTGCAAGTTATGTAGCTAAGTCTTGCCAAGACGATGCAAGATAAGAAAGTAGACCAGTGGTGGACGGTACAGTGCAGCCATGAGGCCTTAGCAAAAAACATCACGAATTGAAAATTCTGATTAAGTTTAGTGCTATAGTTGGTTTAAAGTGTTAGCTTCTAATTGACTTAAGAATAAATTTGAGGAAACCTTAGATAATCAAACAGCCTTAATTTTTAAACAGCAGAAGAACAATGACGGCTAACACCAAGCTTGTCGTAGCTGCAGAGGACGGCCTGATGTAGGCTCGAAACCAGCACCTAAATTGAGACTTCATGATATGAGACATTTCAAACCACTAGGGAAATAATCCTGCACGTTATTATGATTGCCTTGTAGCGCGTAAATTGCCTTCAGCTGATTTTAAATTGGGTTGACGTCTTTTTTATTAAACGCAATATTAAAGTGCACACCACTTTGCACCAGGGTAAGCTACATATATGCTTATTAGTTGAACCGGTTATGCTAGAGATCAGCTACAGGGCTCTCTCCATGTTTAACTAAAGCAATGATAAAATCAGCAGATAAATTCACATGCAAATCTACAGTAATTCGTTTAAAATTATTCACTTAGATGCTAAATAACTGCCAGTGCCAAATAAGTGGCCTAAGTTGCTAAATATTTGATAGGGTAAAAAAGGGTTGTTTATTCAACACAAATAAGGGGATTATAATGGACAGGAAACAGAAAAATACGGTGATCGCAGTGGTTTCAGCAAAAAAATGACACTACTAAAAAAACTTACAAGTTCGGAAACCTGCGTGGGCCTTCACACCATTTGTTCCAAGCCCTATAGTGCAGCCTGAACTTGGCATAGGAAGACATCCATCTGGATAGGAATATGGGCATCCTATACTGGAAATGCAAATTTCTGGTAACACACGTATGTTATAAAGGCGATTGGGAGATGCTGGTATGTTAACATTCTGAAGTCCCGGTGTTGTAGCTGCTACTCTCACTGTTGTGTTAACACCAATGCCGGATCCGTCGAGTTGAATCAAATAAGAGGTTGCTGCAAGGTCGCTGTCTTGGACAAGTGTTGTCATAGATACTTGTAGATTATTGCATTTAGGAGTAGTAGTCACAGATGCATTTAACAGTTGAGGGATCACTAAAATATAGTGCGGAAGTTCAGAAATTAAATTTTTATGAACCAGTGGCAAACAACACATTTGCTGAAGAACTACATACAGAGCATAAAGGTAGCCAAACCACAGTATTAGTTAGTAAATTGCATCCCTTAGGAAATTGATATAGATGGAAATAATAATAAAACACTTCCATAGGAACCAGAGGCACTAGAATTTGACAGCTATATATTAAGGAGGAGGACGAACTGGACTAATAAGTCTGAATTTAGCCTCCGGCCCAGCAATGTGATGAAGAAGTAAAGTATGCCAGCCAACGAACTTTTACACAGTAGGTTTACTGGTTGTCCATGAACCAACGTGAAAACTTGGTGGTGAAACCGATGAGTTCATCACAGTCGTTAACAATTGCTGTATGTCCATTCCTTTAGAATCATGCAGCAAGCAGATGCAGTAACCGAAGCGATCATGGGCAGTTCTCGAAGGAAACCTCGATTAGCAACAACTCATCTCATATATTACAGGTAGTTTGCTAGTTGTTAGCTACTCTGCCGGATTCAGACCGCCGTAAAACTGTACTTATAGTTTAACAGCTGTTCCCAAAAATAAAGGACCACAATAACTTTGCCTGCATGACATTTAAGATTAGCTCTTACTTAAGAAACAAACGGTTGCTATTACAGCTAGCTGCAATAGCAATTTCATACCAGATTCAGACCTCGTCGGTTACCTTTGCCGTTTACACAGACTTGGCTATACCTTCGCACTCGAGCATAACTGAAAAAAACACTTGACCATGTTTTATGATACTGCTATCGAACTAATGGTAATTTTTTAGGTGTAGCCGCATAGCAAGCTGCGATATAAATGATAAGCTCATTTTAAAGCTTATTTTGAAGTCTTGTTCTAAAAGCGTTTGAGCTGAAGCCGGCATTTCCGTGGCTATATTGCTGCTCTCATCGAAATTTCATTGAGAATGTTAGGTGCCCACCGAAGAGCAAATGTTAGAAATAAAAGGTGGGCTAAAAATGACAAAGCTTGACATGCAAGAAGGCAGATAAGAAACAGATCCTTTGCATTGAAGGTGTCATCGGTGTGAGAATGTAAGCCTGGATCATCCTTGAGGGTCATAGTACTAAGAGGGCAAACATTTATTGTTAATAATAATAATAATAATAATAATAATGCACTTGATAAAGCACACTCAGAGAACTCAATCTATCTCTAGGCGCTTTACATTTGCTGCAAAGGGAAATGCAATTGAATGGTGAGTAATATCATGCTTGATAAACCAACAAAATGAATAACATGGTTATGGGTGACATGCACAGGGTCAGCATGCAATGCTAAAGCAGCTTGACCAACAATTATTTCCGGAAATATACCAAATTTCAGAGGCTAACATGATCGCAGCTGGTCATTGACGGCTACCCTCTCACCTATGGAACTTAGGTAGGACATGAACCATTACAGTGTAATACCATTTTAGTGTAATACTTCACCCTGTGCAGGCATTCAAGAAGGACAAGGGGAAATTCAACCTACCAGGGTAAATCAAGCAGCTTAATGAAATCAGCTTAAGGAAAGCATATATATCATTTCATGAATTACGAGCTTCATGCTGGAGTATTTTTTTGAGACATCGCCAAGGGTGGAAGAGATGTTAAATTAACTGCTGTCAATGATAACATTTGGCAGTGCTTCTTCGGATCATCACAGAAAGGCACACAGTACCCTATAAGGATTCAAACGAGATTTTTCAAAAGTAAGCAGCACACACTTACTAAATTATGTGTACAATTCGTATATGCAGTTTCCTGTGGGTCGGTTCATACGTACGACCATGAGTAAATCGAGAATATACACCTCTTTGGATGTAGGCCAACGATGCACTTCCAAACCTTAACCATTGACGATTCATTGAAACAACACAAGTACTTTGATATTTCGTTCGATTAACCAGATAACCAGAAATGAACAGTCGTTGATATAGGACAGTCGAAAAAAATATAGATATCACACCTTGAGCTAATGCGTATCATCAAATGTACCGAAGAAGATGCATACTTATCCAGCATCCAGGAGGTAGAAATCGGTTGGTAGGGCAAGAAGTAAATTTGCATCCACCATACACGTCACAAGGTGAAGATGACAATGTGCATGCATCAGAGTAACAGTTTTGAAGAAGGCATCCCGGACCAACGTAATTATTTGGACAATCTGAAATCAACCGATAAATAAGAACATACACTGAGCTATTTTTGCTAGTATTACTGCACTGCAGGGAGTAACCATTAAACAGCTCCAGACTACCTATCGAGAATACTTACAAACCAGCCTGGGTATCCGAACTATGGCTTTACAGACTCAAAACGCTTAGCTGTACCTCAAACTGACCTCAAATCCTGTGCAGACCCTGACTTTTGTTCGTATGCTACCGAAGTCTTGATTTCCCTTTGAATGACGCCATGACACCTCCTGACTTTTCGATATTTTAAAAAAGGTAAAAACCCTCCTTTTCACTCGGCATTGCGTTTGGGTCATTATGATTGGGTCTTCGTGTGTTTAATTGCGAAATTTGGGAAATTTAATTGGGAAATGTATGTCTTCCGACAGTCTTGGGCAACCACTGTGAAATGAAAGTGGTTTCGATCGACAAAAAGGGTCGTGATCCATAGATTGCAAACCACTGCTCTAGGAGCTCTACATATGAAATAATCCTACAAAAAACTCCATTAGTACAACACTATCTATTGCTTAAGACTGTAGTTATGATGTAGAGGCCTTTTAAACCAATAGCGTCCAAATACAACTGAATAGCCTGTCAATATAAGCTGAAAATTATAGTGAAAGAGCATGCACAAAAAAGTAAAGTGTGAAATATAGTTGCCAACAACAATAATAATATTTTTAATAACACTAATAACACACTTAATAAAGCGCTCTCAGATAACTCAATCTCTCTAGGTGCTTTACATTTGCTGCAAACGAAACATGATCGAATGGTTAGTGTGCAGCATTGTCAGTAAACAACAAGAAAACAACAAGGTTTGGGTGGCATGCATAAGGTCTGCATGCAAGTGTGATTAGTCAATATTGATTGAGTCTACTCGTGAGAATAACAGTTCGAACAAGCAAGATTAGTGGCAGGACAGGCTGTAAGAGACCATTTGCACAGGGACTAGCTTTGGAAATTAAATCAAACCCTCGGGCTAATCCCTATCAACATCCTCTATAGTTTGGAAACAAACAACAGCTTCCTAAGCATAAATACAAAAGCCCTAATGATGATGAAATAATCCTTAGCATTTTTGTAAAGCTAAGTAGCTTAAATGAGCTTGCTGCTGAAGAGTTCCTTACAGACGTTCATCTTCGATGTCCATATATTCAAGACGTCCTCGAAAATGAACATAAACTATACGTGGAGCTCACCGGACTGTTATTACTATGACACCCGAGGAAGGAAGCTGGACCATTGAAACATGTAGATATAATTTGTTTGCATTGTACTCTAAAAGAAAGTCAGCTCAATTCAGACACTTCAGTTGAATCACATACCTCTGGCCCACGACCTTGGTCATTTAATAAGCAGCACTACCTCTACTGCAAGCCATCAAGTACAATCCCAGTCTAAGATTGAAGAATGTATTCCACGGTGGCCTTCAAAGAATTTATAGAGCTCTCTGATATTATCTAGGCTATAATATTGCAATTCCACATTTTTGAGCTAACAAAACAGTCACTAGGCCACTGCAGCTCATGATGACTATGGCTGCATGGCTAGTTATGAAATCCGAGAGCTTCAAATGTGTGTCTCAGTTGCTGATGAAACTGCAATAGCTCCAGGCTCTGCCGAAAGCAGGCTAATTTAAGAGCGTGTCGTTGAGACAACCGAGTAAATTAACAGCTAGAACTCGAAAAGCTAGGCTGATGATAACATTTGGGAGCCTGGTGGTCACAAATCAATACTGGGAGTATAATGCCGACAGCTATAAGGGCTGGAAGGGATCAAAGCAAAGGTACACTTGAGCGGCATCTTCAGAAAAGTGAAAACCTAGATTTTGCTAGGCAATCACATCGGCAAGAGGGAGAGTATAACCCGCGAAAAGAACAGGACCAAGCACAGATGCTTGAGGTACCCCATATTACAGAGGTAGTTCGGATGATCATTGCCCATTCACATCAATACTCTGTAGTGCAGTACAAATGATGCCAGGGCGAGAAAAGAGGATGGCAACAAGGACTTGGTGGTCGATAGCCCCGAAAGCTGCCTAAAGATCCAGGATAACAAGCAGAGGTACTCTACCTAAGTGTGCATTCCTAAACAAGTTGTTATATACCCTAAGCAATACTGACTCTGTGAATCGATTAGTTCTAAAATCAGATTATAACTTAATAGCAAGGTTTAAAGATTCAATTTAGGAGTTCAGCAGGTCTGCCATGACTCGTTCAAGGGTCTTTGATATAAACAGTAGAAAGGAGGCTGGCGAATGGAAAGGTTAATAAGTGCTATCGCAGATATGTATGAATTCTATGCATATTGTATAAGATATTGAAGACTGTTTCGAAATGTATTAACATACAGACTATGCTTTTGCGATGTATTGCCTAAACTTTAACGACCTTGCTCCCAAGGTCCAGGGTTCGAATCCTCTAGCTGGTCATTCTTTATCGCTGCTGAAAGCGGTTTTGATAACTGCAAAGGCTCTGTTGTTGCCATGAAAAAGAGGCTGTTAAGTCAGATAGTATTACTTATTATTATAACTTGGATCGACTATATCTCTGACGAGCATCTAGAGAATTTAAAGAAAACAAAATGACATTCCAGCTGGTTTAACTAGAAATAAAATACTGACTATGCTACCAGAAAATACTCCCAACGAGTTTAGCATATCACTAATTTACTTGATACACACAAATATCAACTCTTGTAAGATGCCAAAGACTCAACTTTAAGCAAATGAGTAGAAATGTTTCCTTTCTATGGTTAGCTTCAAAGTGCACGACTCACTATCGCCAAAGAATCAGCAAACCAAGATTGAGTCATCACTAAGGTGCAACTTAGGAGGTACATACCTTGATATAAGAATCCATAGATGTAAACTTCACACAGCGCTAACAAGTTGTCTTTTGTCGGACCGAGGTAAACCGCAACCTTTTTACCAATGGCTAAAGATGTACAGGAATAGCTGGTGCCGGTTGCACTAGGACTGTTAGCTGAATATGCGCAAGTACTCCAAGATCTAGGATTCGGATCACCTGGTGTATCGTTGGTGTACAGGATATAGAAATTCGATAAACGGTATGCTACAAAAAAGAATTTCTGTGAACAGTACTTTATAGTTATGCTCTTTTGCCGACACCACTTGTTTCAAGTTAAGGCAATCCAAGCAACAAAGATATGCGTGATAACATGCCAAGATCGGAACTGCAACGAACTACTGCCACTGTGTGACTTAGTCATAGAAATTAATAATCCTTGGTCAACCTGAAACGATGCATAAGTGGCTAACCTACGCAAGATTTTGTTAAGGAAGAACCTATCATCGACCAGGTTTGGCATAGCACTGGGTATGTCCATATCTAGACGTCCATACGCTTGCATTTAAATCTGAATTTTACAACGATGGTACAAATAAGAGGGTCAAGCTAAGTAGCTCATGCAAGTTTCTCGATCTACCGGGAGTCAAAACATATAGCCGATTTAAACTATAGGACCCTAGGGTTTGAGTTATATAAATATTATTGCAAAATAGTTTCCAGAATATAGAATATAGAACATAGTTTGCATAGCGCCCTAGGAGAGTTGGACCTCTTTTAAGATGCTGCATGTAAGCAACGAAGCTCGTGCCTGTGGCCTTCTAATACAGTCACCTTAACCTTGGTCGTGAGAGCAAGTTAATCACTGCTCCAAACCAGCACGGGACTAAGACCACTAAAGCAATCAACAAAGTATATCTTGGCACAGCTTCAATTACCATGAATAGGTGCGCGACTAATGCAACATTCAGACCAATATAACCCTGCACTGACACCATAAGCATAAAAGAATTATTAATAAAAATACATTCGTGTAGCACCCTCAGAGAACTTAATCTCTTTCTAGGCACTTTATAATTTGCTGCAAAGGAAGCATGATCCAACGGTTTGTGGTAGGATTCTCGATAAACAAGAAGAATAACATGGCTATGGGTGACATGCGAAGGGTACACATGTGAACATGATTTGTGGCAGCATGTGCACAGTCAGCACATAAAAGCCTACAAAGACGAATCTCAAGAACCCACCAGTTGCTGAGATAGAAAAGGTTTATAGCTTCGTTTCAATTGTATTAGGTTCAGGATTTCGTGAGGCCACGGGAATTAAATTCCAGCCTTTGGGAGCATGCGAAATAGAGGTGCTGCCTTCAAAAACTTTGAGGCCCATACGAGGTATTGGGAAACGGTTAGATTCCAAAAAAACAAGAGGAGATACGATGCTTCGCCAGGGGGTGCAGCAGATCTGATAGGTCGACTGGAATAAAAAATGAAAGGACCTAACAGTGAGAGACAGAATCTTAAATTCAATGCACTGCTTACTGGGAGCAAGTGCTGGTCGGGCACAAATGGTGTGATGTTGCTATAGCTGACCCTCATACCACTCAAGACAGACACGCCTATCTGCAAAGTTGTGCACCAATTGTAGACGCCTGATTGAAAGAACGGTAGGCCAGCAATAATAATAATAATTATTATTATTATAATGAATGCACTTGCTAAAGCGCCCTCAGAGAACTCAATCTCTTTATAGGCACTTACAAAAGTTGAGACACGGAGCTAAAGAATGAAGGGACCTAAAAGTAAGTGACAAAACCTTAAAGTCGATGCTTGCCTGGGAGCCAGTGCAGGTCGGCAAGAAGTAGTGTGAAGTGGCAGCTGCCGAGATCGCGACAGACAAACCTAGCTGCATAGTTTTGAAATAACTGTATGCACGTGAGTGCACCTACCGGGATACCAACAAGCAACGAGTTACAGAAGTCGAGACAGGATGTCGCAGATGGATGAACCAATTAAGATGTCGCATTTCTGTCTAAGCAAAAGCACGAATTTTAGCAACAGCATGTAGCTGAAGGTAGGCAGACTGTGGAGCTGACGTGGTCGTCTAATGAAAGGTCACTTTTAAACACAACACCAAGATTGTGCATAGATTTAAAAGGAGACAGGCTTGTGGAGCCAGTTTGAGAAATGGGTTTTCCAATTTCTGAATTGCCTTCGGTTTGCCCATACCTAGTAACTTGATTTTAACATCCTTCAATTTTAGAAGGTTTGCTGCGATTAATGTGTCAATGTTTTCCATGCATGCAGAAGGGGAAGCAATCGTCAAAAAGAAATTCACCCACCAAGTTATGCTTGATAAGAAACAGTGTTCTTAAATCCAAAAGCGAAAACGCACAATCACATAATACATCAGATCTCAGAACATTTTTGACAAAATAAACAGCTTGAGGGTGTTCAGTGATATGCTCTGGGGAGTTTAAAAAGAACGGTGTTATAAACCACAAAATCTCTGAAAGTTTTCACTCACCAAAGTCCCCATTCCTATTCGCTATAGTGATATTCGTAATTTGATACACTTCCGTTGCATTCGACAGGGTGACGTACCACCAGGCATTAGATGTCTGACCATCCGCAGTATGGCTGCAATGTTGTTTAATAGATGCCGATTCCAGTAAACCGTCGACCGCCAAGCTGGCTGGGTTAGTGTCAATTGTTGATGACTGCACTGCTCGTTTTCCAAAGGCATGGTTCCCTAGGAAAAAATAACGTAAAGAATACACAAGAAAACATGCAATGAGGTACTATGCAGTCTTACTTAAAGGTCTTCCTTGCGGCAGTTAAATCAACTGAGACAACATGCTAATAGTAAGGTTCCCGAGCTAGATCGAGTAAATACACTCGGAATTATTTTGGCAATATTTCTTTGTAAGTTGCATAACAAGAAACCACGTTTTGACGTAGGTGGTATTTATTCCGGTAATAATTTTTTGCAATGTGCTTAAAAAGCAGGGTAAGTAAGAACTAACTTGGAAAAACTGTGGAGAAATCGCAGAACGCAGAAAAAGATGGATTGTCACATTTTTAGTTGGGATTCAAGAGACTCCGGTCAACTTGAACAGATCTTATTAGTGCGACCAACGCTATCGTAAGCAGTGATGAAGACGGTCACATCACTGTCCTGGTCCTGATCAATCTATCAGCATCGTTCAACAATCTTGATTACAGTGTCCTACGACGTGAACGACTGAGTATAGCCATCGGTCAGATAGACGAGGCACTGATGTAGTTCAACTTTACCTTTTCCGACCACGATCAATCCATCTTCTGTAGTGGTGAAATTGCCAGAGTAGCAAGCACTCTAATGATGCAAGATGGACCTAGCGAATGGTAGTTAAAGACCTGGTGAAAGTAACTTGAAATTGGTATGTTGCTTAATAACGATTTGGTGCATGACTCTGAGTAGAATGCATCACTTGCCAAGTCATTGACAGTCAAGCCTAGCTGTAAACTTTCCGTTAACACTAAGAATAATAATAGAATTCATTTGTATACTGCCGTAAGAGAACATAATCTCTATTCAGGCACTTCAGACATACCTGGGGGCTCGAGCCCACGACCTCGGCCCGACCTTGGTCGGGACGAGCACCTTAACCACTGGGCCAAACCTGATAAAGCGCCTTCAGAAAACTCAATCTCTTTCTAGGCCCTTTAGATTCACTGCAAACGACAGAATGGTATTGCACTGGCTAAAATACTCGAAAGAATGGAATCGTGGAAATGTAGATATAATTTATATTTATGGACCCGTGTGGCTTTTGTATCCTTTAACAAAGCAAGCTAAGCTTTCATAAAGTTGCACAGCTAAAACTGACCGAACTCGTCTGTGGAACTGATGAGAACATCCGCTTAGAGCTCGTCATGGAGTAGAACTTTCCCACTACAAAGGGATGGGACAGAAAATAGGGGCTGATCGAAAACTTTTTAAAGAGTTGGGCTTTCGAGGTTCTGACTCAAGCTTTTGCCCAAGTTGCTCGCCTTGACCAAGGTCAAAATGAATGCATATGATGACAAAAGTCATAGGATCCAGGAACGAGGCATTTGTGAAGCCCCTAAATGTTCTTAAAGTTCTCTTAGGGCATTCAAAAGATTTATTATGTTTGCATATTTGTACCATTTAAGTGACCTAGCAACGAAAGTCAATCATTTGAATACAGTAGAGCTACTTTTTTTTAATTCCATTGCTAATGGATATAGTGTCGTACATGACAGAGATAGAAGCAAGCCAACCATTCAAAATTAAAGCTTAACAAAGACTCTCATCCTAAACTAGTTTATCATTGTCTAAACCAAGGCATAAAGTATTAGCTTGCTTTAGATGAAGTTTTTAATTCGAATGCTCCATACAGTTTCTTCAAACGGACAAGAAGAAGAATACGTGTGGACACTGCATGCTGCCACTAAGCACACTTGCATGCATGTCACCCCTTACCATCTTATTAATGTTGTTTTTCGAGCATGATACCACTCACCATTCGATCGTGCTTCCTTTGAAGCAAATTTAAAGGGCCTAGAAAGGGATTGAGTTCTCTGGGGTCCTTTATCCAGAGTATTATTATTATTAGTATTATTATTAGTAGTAGTATTACAAACAGCGAAAATAAGTGAACTAAACACTGAACCTCTAAAGTCACCTGATCATAATAAAACCTCAGGACCCTTGACATCGATGCTGTCCGACCAAGAATAAATAGCGTTCTCCCGATGCTGCTCTATTCTCAATTCTCAACTCTCTATTCTCAACATTTGTCTACTCCTATTTTCACAGTGTATGCAAGAAATCGATGTTGCCTATTTAAAGATATTTTTATATGCATGTTGATTGCTTATCTGACGCATTAAGCAGTGACTTGCATGAACTGATTGACTCACTTTCTCTTGTGGCTCGTGTGGAGGAACCCACTCAAGTTAAGGGTCAAACATACGATTGAATTATCCCTAAAGTGAATATTATAATCACCTATCATTACAAATTCTGCTTCTCTGATCACATGCAGATCCTATTTAGTCTGTAGTGCATGCCCTCATGTGCATCTAAAGTCACCTGATCATAATAAAAACGCAGGACCCTTGACATCGATGCTGTCCGGCCAAGAATAAATAGCTTCTTCCCGATGCTGCTCTATTCTCATTCCGACCAGTCGTCATTGGTAGAATGCTGTGAAACTACACTTGCTGACAAGATCGACGAATTCGGCGTTTGACGTTTTACGAGACAGAACGACTTTAACTACGATGCACTTCTTTCCAAGAAGCATCAAAGGTAGGGCTGCTTCAAAAAATTAGAGGTACTGCTTAAATATATGGGGACCTGTCGGTTGCAGAAGCTGTATATAGTTTACGAAGCTATCAGTTAAACAGCAATCAGCACAATATTTTGTTCGTGAAAGTACAATAGAGGAGGTGGACGGTGGCTGTGCCAGCAGCCACCACCATCTCAGCTGAATCCAGTTGTGCCAAAACCATTTCTGCTGCCTCTACGGTTACTAAACAACAGCCAGCTCCAGCTCAGAAGCTCACTGTTGGCTAGGGTAAGACTACCCCCTATTACCCCTGGTCAGACAGGATCAACCTAACAGGCTCTACATATGTCTACTTGCTTAAGGGAATTCAGTAGTTCAATAATTGCCTCGAGGCAGTTACTCTTCGACAGCTAAGATTTTGCTCCCACATCACTGTCACAATCTCCATATCGCTAGCAGGAGCATATCGCTATGTTAAGACCAATTGAAATGAGTAATGTTGAACGATGAGGCTGTTTTTAATTTACTTCTGCTTGTCTCGCCGAGTTTACAATAGGAACTTTGTCAGCCTCATGAAAACTCCAGTAGTTTGAATTGAAGCTATTACATGTGCATTGAAACATTGAAACATGAAGAAAGAGCACTGCACTGATGCTGAGCCTGTGTGTTGGTCAGAGTGCATGGAACCCAAAGGAACCGACGTCTGTTGGCCTTGGGCTATATTAAAACGTTTCAGTCAGGCCAGCAGGCTTGAAGTTGGATATATTGTGACTATTTGTGCCGACTTATGAGGATTCGTCTGCAGGCCTTGCACTATCATATCATAAAAAGAACCAGCAGTAAAATTAGTGGTCAGGCAATTGCAAGACATTTCATAATACATTTATCGACCAATGCTAAACTCACAAGAGCTGCTGCACGTAAATCTGCTAACGCACCCCCATGACTCTGGCTTTTTATCAATGCAAGCACTTTGCCCACGTGAAAAAGATTTTGCTAAAAGAAGACACTCTATTTAAAAGCAAAGCGAACTCAAAAATGAGCAAGCGCCAGATGAAGGCTGGCATTGTACCGGGACCTACTGTATTTAACTACTGCCTTGCTCCTATGTTTTGGGAATTAGGACAAGCACCGACTTTTCTGCTTTCGAAAACTCTCAATACAAACACATCGTTATCAAACTACAGGGGTATGGAGTTGTTCAACTAGCATAGCCAAACAGAGCTACATGTTGAACAAATAAAGACCAAAGGGAACAAGAACTTAAGATTCCATAATTGGTAATTGGAAAGGTATTACAGAATTTATTACGGTAGCGATGTCGTTCAATATTTGAATTGTCAAAGAGACCGTCAAAAACCAAGCTGCGACTTACTCCCATTCTAATCTCAATCAATCCGACACTAGACTCAAATGAAATACTTCAAATTGTATTCTACAGTAACGATGCTAAGCTATTCAGAAACAAGCAGGCGGCTTAGAAACATGGCTAATGTGAATCGCAGCCAATCTGACTTGCAGTTTCACAAAAACGGCAGCTCACATACAAAACTGAGGCTCAATGGTGAAAGAAGGGGAACGCCAGCAAGTCAATAAACATGCTACCTATGGTGTCATTCTGCACTATACTGTATGTTCTACTCTCATATACTGCAGCCTGAATAAGGGATTAGAAGTAATCGCGAAGGTCTGCATAGCCTTATGACAGGACAAGCAAATAAATACTTCGGGCTCAAGCAGCTTGCAAATTCTGAAAGCAAACAAACACGAGTAAATATTGCTTACCAACTTGACATCCAGGACCATACCAGCCTTTTTCGCAGCCGTTAGGACAAAACCCATTGAGAACATTACATGGTGCACCGTTCAAGCAATGGCACGGAAGAGATGATGCAAGGTCGCATAGCAAAGCTACAAGGTAAACCCGACAAGCACGTCAAACTTAAGTCTACAACTATTTGCCAACGACAGAACATTCAATTTCGTTGACATCATCAATGCACTTCAGACTGCCAACCGGCCAACCAATGGTCAATGAATGGCTACGACAGTATTATGCCCACAGGCAGGCCACATTGCATAATGAAAATAATAATAATAATGAAATTAGCATGTATGTAAAGCTCCCTCAGAGAACCAAGGTACTTTCTAAGCAAGTTATATATGCTGCAAGAGAAACATGTCAATACGGTCAGTGATAACAGCATCAGCACAAAAAGGACGGTTTACAAGGAAGAAGCAGACTGTGAAAAAATTAGCATTTTAGGCTTATGTTTAAAATGACATCAAGTCAGGGAATGTCGTGATGTCAGTCGGGAGTGAGCTCCTGGCTTACAAGCACACGAGGTAAAGACGAGATCTTCAGAAAACTTGAGGTCAGTAAGTGACAGAGCTAAACGAATTGACTCGGAAGAGTGGGTGGTACGATCCCTGGCCTGTTTAGGCAGTAGTTCCGATAGGCAGGCTGGACCAAGGGGCAATTAAGTATGAAATAATATATATCGTGCACTGCAGATGCACCAAAAACTCAGCAAAGTATATTATCATACGTTGATACCAGTATGAAGGACACTATCAAAGGTGCCCAGTAACCTTAGTCTTTATCGTGCATGTGTGTGACCGTGCCTATATATATATACACACACACACACAAACAACAGGCTCGAACGTGCACACGTACTCAAGCACGAGACAACATGCAAGTGCGCATGCACACATTGCTCAAAATGTCTGGTTGTCAAAAAAAGATTTCGAAACCAATTTCATGTAATTGGAGACACCGATAATGTGCTTATCCACCTAAGAGATCAAAGATCTAAACGGCAACTACATTCCATGTATTTCCAGCTAAGAAATTAAAGTGCACTGCGAAATCAAAAAGAGCTTAGCTTGGACTGTATCAATGGCCGTATAGGCAGCTCAACCTCATTAGGTGAGCACCCATTTTTAAGCCAGCGATTCAACCATACTCGTGGCACGGCACAGATAAAAACTAAGCAAGAAACAAAGACTGAAGAAAACCGAAAAACATCTCTCTTTGGCATCGTTTTATCACTAACCCAACAGAGAAGTATAAGCACCCCAAAATACCCATAGACTGGAGATCATGGCCCTAAGGGCACGTTATGATGCCGATAATCATAAGGGACGGAAATGGTGAGCCGTGATGGCATGCTAGATAAGGCCGTTGCTTTTCACTACCTCGGTCCGAAGGTCATGGGTTTCAATCCTGCCGTAAGCGATCTTTTATCTCCATTGCATGCAGTGGTGATAGCCTTAGAGGCTCTTATGTCGCTACATAAAAGAGGCTGCTAAATCAGCTATAAAAAAGCAGCAGTGAAACGTTGAATAACACTTAAACAGTAAAGAAACACCCAGGCACGGACCAACCACGGTGCATCTTCAGGAGTTTTGTAAATTTAAAGGAATCTCGACGACTTTGAACACAGATAGAGCGAACGGGAGCATGCTTGTCAAGAGCACTCCTGAGTGTCACGTTCATCGCATCAGTGAGGGTATCGAGGCTGCCGGTCGAGTCTGAATGCAGATCAAGAAGGCCTGCTTCACAAACAGAATTCAAAAACTTTCCATGTCAATGCTTTGTAAGTTAAGTCGTTTGGCAAATTCGACATTGCCCTGTACGTACGAGGGAGCAGGAACAGTAAACGAGACCGAACAATGATCTGAGAGGGTCAGTGGGCACACCACAAAGTCAGTGGGCAGGACATCCTTGATGATCACGAGATCTAGAATGTGGCCACCGACGTGGGTGCTATGATTAACGTGTTGGGCCAAACCAAAATTCTCCAGACAGTCAAGAAATGAGCAGGCCTGGCGGTTGCTAGGGTTGTCAACGAGAATATTGAAGTCTCCTACAATCAGTAACGGCCTGTCACACACAAATATTTTAGCGAGGAACTCTGAAAACTCCTCTATAAGCAAGTTTAGACAGCCAGGAGGTCGGTATATTGCAACGGTAAGAATCATTCAATCACCCACCAGGTACCAATTCCTCCTTTATCTTAGATTTATCTGATCGCATTTCGATTAAGTGTGCAAAAAAATCGATCTTTCCTCACTATGGTTGATTTCATCATTCATTTTGATAACCAACCCGACTCCTTTAGCACTGAAATTCATGCACCACCTGACTAATTGTCTCTTGTGACTCACATGCATGGCTCTGCTTACATCAATTGTCAAATACGTCTTGACTTCTGTAACTCGCTGCTTGCTGGCCTACCAGCCGGTGCAATCAGGAGCTTACAGCTGGTGCAAGACTCGGCAGCTAGGCATGTCTGTCGTGAGTGTCACAGTTGCCACATCACACCACTTCTCGGTGAACAACCTGCACTGGCAACCAGTCAAGCAACAGATCAAATTCAAGGTTTTGTCACTCACTTTTAGGTCTCTTCATTCTTTGGCTCCAGGCTACTTATCAGATCTACTTCCCCAACAGGACAAGCATCGTACCACCAGCTTTTCGGAAAATAACTATTTACCTACACCTCGTACAAACCTCAAATCCTTTGGAGACTCTGCACTTAGTTCGTATGCTCTCAAAGCCTGGAACTCACTCTCGACTTCTGTCACGACATACCTTGACTTGACCACATTTAAAAAGAAATTATAAAAGCACCTCTTCATGACAGCATGTAGTGGGTCCCTGTGATTTTTCCTTTATATGCTGATGCGGGATGATATTGTTGCACACTACCACTAACCACAGTTGCATGCTGACCCTGCGCATGTCACCGTTAACCATGTTAATCATGTTTTTTTTTTCAAGCATGATATCACTCACCATTCGATCGTGCTTCCCTTGCAGCAAATGTAGAGCCCTTAGAAACAGATTAAGTTATGTGAGGGTGCTTTATCAAGTGTTTTATTATTAATATTATAAAAAAGTCGACCAAGTTTTCTCGAACGACTGCACTTTGCCATCACCGAGTAATACCAAATCCTGCTTATCTGACCACATGCGGATCTTATTCAGTCTGAAATGTGCGCCCTCCTCCTCCTCCTCACCTAAAATCACCGGTGAATCGTGAAACGTCATGACACTTGACGTCGGTGCTATCCGTGCAAAAATATCTACTTTGCCTCTGCTGCTCAATATATCCTCCAACCTGTCATCTTTCCTAGAACTAAGCATGACACTACTTGACATGCTCGACGAGTTTGTACCTCTGACTAAGCGCACTGTGCACCCTAGCCCAGACGGCCTATGGTTTACCTAAGATATTAAACTAGCACGGTCTATTAAGAGAAAGCTTGAAAAAGCAAGCGAAAGATCAGGACTGACTGTCCATCGACTGGCATACGAAGACTACAGTAGGTCGTAACAATCAATCCTGGAAAGGTCAAGTCTATAAAAGTATTATTTAATCACAGATGCACGTTCAAGACATTGTTAGTGTCTTTCGTTCTTAAAGCTGTACTAAGTTCGTGCCTTCTGCAGCCGAAGTAGGCAGCTTTCAACTAAAAATGTGGTGAACCTTAAATTGAGGTGATGGATTGTAATGTTCGAGCATAAAAGCTTGCTGGCGAATGTGATCAATCATGTGAAACAGGTTTTTAAGACATTTTTGAGGGCAGTGTAGTGTGGCGATATCTTGTAGTAGCACTGCTTTTAGACGGGTTTGGCTAAACTTGTGCATTAGTGATTCCTGTGAGTATAGCTGTTAAAGGTACATATTTATCAGCCAGTTTGAAATATAAACACAGTCGTAGCCTCCCCAGCTGTACAAGCGAGGAGGTGGTTGAGCTAAAAGGAGCGATGCACTGATAATGTAGGTTAGACCAAAGCATTATTGTGTCTGAAAACGCAACTTTTTTAGAAGAATATTATTAGGGTTACTGTTGGCTGAACATTGGGCTCACCGAGGCCCATTGATTTTACGATGTGGCATTCTCACATGGTCTTCCTAATGCTTGTCTCTTTGTCTATAATAATAATAACACTAATAATGCATGGGATACAGCAGCCTAAGAGCACTCAATGTCTTTCTAGGCACTTTACATTTACTTCAAAGGAAGCTCAATCAATTGGTCAGTGCTTGATACCATACTCGATAAACAAGATGATCATGCTCGATAAACAACAATTGCACGGTTAGCCATGGATGGTCGCACCATCCTGCACTTGAATATAGCTACTTACTTTTACACAAAACAGCTACCTTGAAATGCAGCACTGCGTAGGCAGCAAGCATCGAAGGTGCTTCAGATGCGTTTCTGCGTCTACCGAAATGTGAATTTGTCATGGCATGCATGCTGGTTATGTCTATCAGCTGATCCATCAGCCTCAGATACCTCAAGGCAGAAAAGCCTTTTCAGCTATCACCAAGCTCGAAGCAGGCAATACAGGATTGTCTGCTGCAGGACTCGAATCCAAGACATTTTGTAGCACAGTGGAAGCACCTTACCTTATGCTAGAGTAAGAGCCAGGGGAAACTTGTGTGCATTCCTTAATACGATATCATTTGTTCTTGGAGCATGTGAAAAGAAGCTCAAGACCCCTGCTCCTCACAGCATTTACTCAATCTTTGTAAATTATCGTGTATGTGATCAAGCCTGTTGACACTGCCTATGTTGTCACTTACAAATTGATGCACTTCTTTTGCAGCATAAGCCTGAAAGTAAATTTACTTTTCTTGGGTTTATACTCACGTCTTATTCACAGCATCTACTCTCCCTATTATCCTAGATATAGACTACTGGGCTCTCATTGTAATGCAAACGACTCATTGCTGTTATTGGTGCTTCCAACCCTGCTAGACTTCCCTCACTTCAATTCCATGAAAGTCAGATGCAACTTGTACAGCAAAAATGTGCTAGTTGATGGCAGCTAACTTTATCGAAATGAATGACGGCAATTGAGCTTAACCAGTTATGAAAAAACCTCGAGCAATGCAGAAACTGTAAAGGCAAACAACTAAGCTGACTCGGTCAGCATGTCACAAGAAGCCTGTGTAGCAAGTCTATGTGCTCTGGTCTACAATGCCCTTTTACCAGAAACAAAGTGACATTTTGGGCATAAGTGAGTTATGCCTAGGAAGAAAAAAAATGGCCCTTTACTTGTGACATTGGGGCATTGTGGTATCAAGATCTAACTGTCACTGCAGGACTTCCCACTGACAAAAAACAGCAGCTACACTTTTGTCATTAGTTGTTTCATCCTTACGTGTCGCCACCACATCAGGACACCACTTTTCCTATCTGCACTGGATGCCTATTAAACACAAGGGCTAGTCATGGTCAAGACCACGCCATACACTTTTGGGTACCCTCACTTTCTTAATTTTTGGTTACCGACTCAAGACACTTACTCTTCGTATATCTCAGGCTTCCTACGGTACGACTGGCTGTTGTTACTCGTGCCACTTAGTCATGCCTCTAAAACCTCAAAGTCTTTGAAGACCTTGCATTTAGTTTGCATGACCCAAACGATAGACACGAGATCGGCAAAGGTCGCAAGATCCCCTAACTTTACGATGTTATGAGGGCAGGAAAAACCAAATTGTTCTTCACTCATGTGTTCTATCTGTGTGAATCTTTATGAGGCACTCATTCACGCTGAAATTGCACACGATTATAGTTATAATCTTACTTTCGAGAATGAATGGAGTGGCAAGAGAAAGCTTTAGTAATCTGAGTGAACTTAACTAAAAAAAAGTCCGAGTTGTGATTAGCACATTCATGGAGAGCTCAGCAAATCCCCTGCCGGATGCAATGTGAAAGGCACCAGTGTAGTAGCACCGTATTCAAACATTACATAAATAGTTTTCACGAGTTTGAAATGAGGTTTTTAGAGGTCGTACACTGGATGTAACATGCTAATACACACACACTCACTCACACATGCACACGGTCGGAGCCTGGGAGCGATTGCCCCCTGCCCCCATGGACAGACGCAATTACCTATTTCCCGAGGCAATGTTCCCTAGGCCTACCGGGCAAGATCAGTGTACCTTACACCCTCAATCTGAAAATCCTGCATCCACCCTGGCACACACAGGCAAGCACATGCACACTCTTACACACTGGCAAACACACACCTAGGTGTGCCAGCACAAACGCATTCATTTGCTGTCTCGAAACCAGAAAATTCTTCGGGCCTTACAAAATATGAAGGAAGAATGTTAAAAAAATTACTTGCGAATACCTAGCAATCAGCTAAATGGGGAGGGCTATCTAAATAAACAGGCTGGAACTGCTAGCGATTCACATGGATTCCAGCACGAACTATAGGTCACCCAGTGTCAGAAAAGTCATCATAGACGAACTCAGAGTCTGTTGCTGGTTGACCAGGCAGTAAAGTATAATTCACTTGTATAAGGCCCTAAGAAACTTGATCTCTAGTAAGGCGCTTCAGCCATGCCTTGGGGCTCGAGCCCGCGACCTTAGCCAGACCTTGGTCGGGGCAAGCACCTTAACCACTAGACCAAACCAGCTCGACATGTCTGTTGTTTCATTTATACAAAGAATTCTCGCCGGAGCACAGGCTTACCAACGAATATGCTGTAGTATCCTATTCGGGGCAGTCCGCCACTTCGAAAAATGTTCTTGCCCATTTTGCCGATGCCTCAGATCGGAGTCGCAGGTTTGTGGCAGCCAAGACGTGCAGCTCAGAACTCGAAGACGCCGAAATAATGCTCAAAAACCTGGAATTTTGAAGTAACCAGTGTATTGCTGAATGTGCATATACACAGTCATGCACAAATATGTCTGAGACCAACAGATGGGACCAGGAAATTCCCAACGTGCGCCTACGTCTGCACAAATGTAGGAGTTTAGGGAAGCCGGTGGCTACCGAATCAGTATCGCACCGGTATCGGCACTCATCACTTTTCCGACTATCGAAACTATCAACCGGGAAGGCCTTCACTCGTCAAGGCAAATACAAGGTTTCCGCAATCGGTACATACCCAACACACCACCCGCGGTGCTACTTCCTGGTCGACCACCAACAATGAGAAAGTCATAAATGAATAGACCCGCGCCAGTCCACCCGACTGCTGCGACGTAGGTCAAGGGCACAAGAGGTCTCCATCCGCCGGGACATATTAGCGGCTGTTAATGGGGATACAGCCATTAAAGAATGACCGTTGCCAGACGCCACATTAGCTGCTAGAAATTAAGAGGCTGGACTCGAAAGACCTTAAATGCCCGCCTCGGTAGACTACGACATAAAGCACGAACATAACGTAAGGCAGTCGGTCGCACCTGAGCCGGCGAGGAGCGTTCTCTAGCCACTGTATTACGCTGGGATTAGAACGGCGGTGCGAGCCAATACTACCGTGGGCAGGCTAGCTTTACGAACGGCTTGCCACACAGGCCGGCCGAGCACACCGATAAAAGCATCGTAAAAGCATCAACTGAATACTCAAAACAATCACCTGGGGTGCTCACCGTGTGCGGTTGGCCCGACCGGCTTCGATCGGGCTGCAGCCGTACTGGATCTTTATTTCGAGCAATGGAGAAAGTCAGCGCTGCATCCTGCATCTCTGTCACTCATTCGCGGCGTTTTAAAGTAGCAAGAAAGCGGTACTTCGCCGATGCAGCAGCAACGCTGCAGCATTTGTCGGTCGTGTGGAAGAGAAACGCTTTCAAATCTACCTGAGCCCTGACTACTTTCCTGCCCGAGTCCTTGTGTAACGCTGTGGCGCTCTCATTTCACCTGCCTGTAAGCAGTGCAGAGGGGCTATACGGGTGATACTGCAGCGGCCACAGTATAGAATAATAATTATTATGCATTTGATATGTCGCACAGAGAACTCATGCAGATGCCATCCATACAGTCCCGAATAAAGAGCAAGCCAAGAACCCCAAAGAGCAAGGAATAATGATAATACTAACAAAATTTCACTTCATAAAGCCCTTCAGGGAACCCAGTCTCTTTGTAGGCACTTTACATTTGCAGCAAAGGAAGCACAATCGAATTGTAGCGCTTGGTATCGCACTCGATAAAAACAACAATAGCATGGTTACGGGTGACATGCTCAGGGTCAGAATGCAAGTTCGGTTAGTAGCAGCATGCACAGTATCTGCACGCATAAGCACACAAAGGACGAATCGCATGGACCCACCAAATGCTGGGATATATTGAAAGTCCGGTTATTATTGTTTCATCTCCGATAATGCGGTCTTGACGAATTGCCACAATCCACCACATTCTGCTATAAGTACGATACAATAGACAGAACGTTGGCAATATCGAGCTAAAATTTCGAAAGAATGTTGCATTACACTATCGAATGTGTGCATATATCTAATTTCATGAAAATGCATAGTCGCACGACTGCAAATGAGCTGCACAGACGTAGGCCTGTACTACAATCCACTTCAAATTACGATGAATCAACCACAAATCGGTTGCCTAGCACGTTTGGAATATAAACTACGCAATATTTGAGGTGCCCTCACAAGAGTTTGGGAAACATTCGCTCGCTAGTTTTCGTGAAGTCACCTAAAATAGATTGCATCACCTCGTGCTAAAACTGCAATCCACTGCGAAAAGTTCCGTTTTTAAAGGTCCAAGACAGTACACTCTGTGAAAAATGTATTCGTAATATTTAATTTTTAATAGTATTGCTATAATAATAATAATACTATGCATTGGCATGGACAGTCTCGTGCTATCCACTGCAATCGACTGTAACGGACCGGGAAATACCTCAATCCACAGCAAAACGAGTAGAAATATATTGCCATTAGTTCAAGTTTCTATAGCATGCTAAAGCACACTGTATTTTGTGCACACCCACATAAAGTCCTGAACTTGTTTATCCGTGCACTCCATCAGTCAGCGGCAACCGTTAGCAATGGCCTGGGCAAATACCGAAATCTACTTTAATTCACTGCAAATCTTCCTGAAATGGTCATCGTGAAGGTTTATTTGGATTCCATATATGAACGACTCAGTTCAAAGCCTACCCTTTTAATTTAGCCCAGTTGTGAACGAGCGTCCCCATGACATGCAATTAAATGGAGTGCAACGGCTCAGTTCCTCGTAGCTATCCTCGTTAATCTTTATCAATCCTTCTTAATCGGTCGCAAGGCGAAACGAATGAGTTAACTAGCAACTCTCTTTATGATTGCAAGTTGCTCTACTCTCAGGCTCTTTCTTAGTTTCTTTCGCTGTGAAACCAAAGTGAAACCGTGACATTTTAAGGGTACATTGCTCGTCAACTGTCAGCAAAGTACGACAAGCGACAGCACTCGCCTTGGGCCTATTCTGAATATAGACAATAGTGGCTGAGCGAAACTGCAAGTCTCATTCCAAGTAACATTGCATTGTGGTGCACATAATTTGCACCCACTGTGGGCGCTTAATCGAAGGCTGTTCGAGGCAGTCGAAGCAATATCCCAGCAAAATACGCCAATAACTAAAAATCTCATAAATACACCAACAGCAGTGAGGAGAAGCTTCAAATTGTCTCGTGTATTTCAGAATTAACTGTTAAGAGTGCAACCACATTGCTTCAGGCAATCACAAGCGTATATCCTTTTTCAATACATGGCAACCGATGGTAGTGTCATGACATCTACAAAAAATGCAATTCAAAGTGGCTAGAAATTGGCTGTTCCAAGCTCCAATTACCACGCCAAATACCGTTCGCAGTACCTATACATATTTTATATCCATCGTGTGCATAAATCATGGAACAATTGTTGTGTGTGTCGGCTGCTGCTTCTGCAATCGTAATTAGTACGGCAGCATCCGGCCACGAACGTATGCCCCGCCTGCTGCAGGTGGTTGAGCAATTGATTTGATGCAGGGTATGGCTTTTAATGCAAAGATGATGATCGCCACAGCTGCACCCTATTCTACGGGTTCGAACGAATTACAGCAGTCCACCACAATGCACTCTAATTATGCCAAAAACGTACACATGCAAACCTTGACTAGCACACATTTTGCACTGATATTGTAGTACACGATCGAATTTATCTGTCCACAAAATTTCATGTCACTCTGAGCCTACGCACACTTTTGCACGTGAGCTTTGACTCGTGCACCACAATCTACCACAATCCACAGCAATCCACCACTAGCTATTCTGGTTCTAGTCAAATCCACACAAATCAGATGCGAACAACTGCAAAAAGTTTGGAATATCAATTTACGCTACACGTACAATGTACCCAGAAAATTTTGCTCGATTCTGCTCACGCCTTCTCACGAAGTGCACTGAAATGAGATTGCAGTGGCCCAGGCCAATACCATAACCTACTGCAATACACTTCAACCCACTGCATTCCACTTTGCAACGAAAGAAATCCTGATCTAAAAGCTCCTTTTTTGATTGAATATGACAGCACACTCTGCGACAATTGCATTTACAAATTTTTATCTGCATTGGCACCACCGTTCTCCTTCACTGCCCTGCAATCGACTACAGTAGCCCGGGCGAAAACACCAGCCCACTTCAATCCACCAAATCCACTGCATTAAAAATTGAAGTACATTGTGCCAAGCTCATGTTCTTATTGCATATCAAAGTGCACAGTGCGGTGTACACAACCGCGTAAAATAAAGAAAATCGTGCAACCAAGCACTGTGGCATCGGGCGGTAATCGCTCAAAACGACCAGGAAAACTATTGCAACCCACTCTATTCCACTGCAAATCATCCTCAATCACCATCGCGAAGCTCTAATTTACATTTCATATGTTACTAAGCTTAGTTCAAAGTGAAATTTCGCTCCATTATGCATCATGAGTTCTCATGCAATGAATTGCAATCGACTGCAACGATCCGGTCCAAGTGCCTGAATCCACTTCAATTTGGGGAATTCCGCTGCGATCCGCCACCCAGCGACAAAAAACGCATACACTATAAGCTCTAATTATGACTGCACGCTGTTCTACTCTTCAGTTATTGTGTACTCGCATAACTTTCCTGTAATTACTTCGGCCATTCCGCAGTAATTCACTGCAACTGCCCGGGCTAGTATGTCATTGCACTGCAACCCGCACAAAGACGACCTGAATACGTACACTTTGAGCTCTAATAGTAATTTCGCATTGTTCTAATATTGTTTATTGTGTAATCCCACAATTTCACTACAATCGCCTCGATCATTCAGCAGCAAGGCACTGCAATGGCCCGAGCCAATACCTCAATTTACAGCAATCTGATGCAAAATTCTCTGAAATTGGTTTCGCAAGGCTTTAATTTGTAATGCATACTACAATGCAAACTGGTTGAAGCCAACTACATTATTTTAAGCGATCGCACTCGTACAATCTCGGGCAGTCCATGGCAATCCGTGTGCAAGGCTCGGCCCAAAGCAACAATCCACTGCAATCCGTGGCAAGTTGACACCAAATTGGCTGCACGAAGTGCCAATTGTCATCGCATTTCACATTTCTTTGTGCGAAAAGTGACGTCGTAATACTTTCAAGCTATTTTGCACGTTAATTGTCAACAATCCACGGCAATTGACAACAATGGTAGGGACCAATACCGAAAACCGTGGCAAATGGACGAGATATCGTCTGCACCGCAAGCTCAAATTCTCATTCCACGTAACATCTCACTGCCTGCACACATACTTTCAACCTGCTCTGAAAGTACAATCTTGGGCATTGCATGGCAATCGACGGCGATGGCACGGGCAAATACGGCAATCCACTGTGGTCCATCGGAAATCACTGGAAAGGGACTGGGCCAAGATCAAATATATCTTTCCCGTCACAGCCCATTGTGTTAAAGCTCAATTAAATCATTTCCACCAATCTCGAACGGACATTCGCGAGCAATGAACGGCAATCGAAGGCAATGTCCTGAGCCAATACCCCAATTGCCGGCAAATTGAAGAAAAATTGGCTGAGCGGAAGCCTCAATCGTCATTTCAAATAAAATTCTGCTGCGTCCAAAGTGAAACCGTGGAATTTTTAAGATGCTTTGTTTGTTAACTGTCAGCAATGCACGGAAATCAACAGCAATGGTAGGGGCCGATAGCGAAATCCGTGGGAATTTGACAAGATTGGCTGCAAATAACTGCAACTCTCATTCCACTAACATGTACATGTGTGCTCGCATAATTTTCACCCATGGTGCGTGTTAAATCGACGGCAATGCATGGCAATTGACGGCAATAGCCCAGAGAAATACGCCAATCCCTAATGGACAGTGACAAATAGACCCACCCTTGCTGAGAGGAGCTCCAATTTTTTTACCTATTGCTCTAAACTACATATAAAGTGCAGCCACATCCTTTGATACAATCGACGAAGGCACCATCGAGGGCCGTGCGCGGCAATCGACCACAATGGCCCGGTCCCAGCAGCAATCTGGTTCAAATTTGCCGGAAGTTGGCTGTTTAAATTTGTAATTATCCTACCACATAACGGTAACTGTGGGTGCACATGCACTCCTTTTTCGCGTGCAACCTTGGGCTATCCATGTCAATCAACTGCTATTACCCGAAACAATACAGCAATCCATGATTTCTGTTACAATTATAAACAAATTTGGTGGGATAATATCAAAATTTTCTAGTGGAACAGTTTGCTATATTAAAGGTGCAACCACATCCTATCAAGCAATCTTGAACGTACATGCGAGGGCAATGCCCGGGAATCGACAGCAGTGGCCTGGGAAAATACTGAAATGTATAACAATCCAGCAAAAATAGACAGACAGGACGCTGCTGGGTTAAGCACATATTTTAATTTCTCGTTCGTGTATACTCGATTTTTGGCGTACCCAGGAAATTCTATTGGTAATGCCAACTCTCGGTGGCTGCTGTGCAATTAACGGCAAAGGCTAAAGGTAATACATCTACTTTCTGCAATCCGTCTCAAATCGACTACACCTAGGCTGAGCTTATTTACCCAGGTCGTTGCCGTTTGGCTATACAAAACTCTCCTGTGTAACACCCACACAGTCTGTGTGGGGTTGCAGATGGAGATACATTACAATGTGCTCTTGGAAGTAGAGCTTCTCGTGGTAGATGGTAGTGGATTGCTAATTGGGAACGTGCCGTTGAAATCAATTGCAGTGTAATGCATGAGAACACATGCACATGAGATACAATTGCACGGGTTAATATTAACTAAGTCCCTATATCAAATCTAACTTAGAGCTTCGAGTTGACGGTTTCAGGATTGTTTGCACTCGATTAGAGTAGATTGTAGTATTTGCCTAGGCCGTTACGGGCGATTGGTTCCAATTGCAGGAGTTAGTGTGAGCACAATTGCTTGAATTTTAATAGGTGTCTACATAACACTGTGTGCTTTAGGGCGAAATACAACAGTGGTTAGGCAAGAAGTATTTCCCATCGTTTTGTGATGAATTCGGTGGATTGGTGTGAATAATGGTATTTCCCTGTGCCATTGCAGTCGCTTGCAGGGCATTGCACGAGAACGTCACACTTTAATCTTAGCACTGTTTAATATTTCAAGCTTATTAAACGATTTGAGCAGATAATGTGTGGTGAATTCAAGGCGAACTAAAATGTATTGCTGAGGATTTAGTTACAGGCCTCCATGTATGCACCTCATTTGCATGAGTGTTCGTGTTTACGAAACGACATGAAGTTTGGTGGATACATAAAATCAAGGATGCACAACGGTATTCACTCGAAATTTGAGCTCGGCAATCCCAAGGTATTATTGATTTGTGTCAGCCAAATTAGAGGGGATGGTGGTGAATAAGTTGGATCGGGATAATTCGTCGACCCAACACCGGAGGATGAGCAAAAAGTTAAAGGTTGATGCTGAAGGACAAAAATAAATCAAGGGTGCACAAAACTGGGCTTATGCCTACAAATATTTTCGCTGGCGATGCCAACATTTTCCCAAATTCTGTAAACTAAATATTAAGGGACCAACGATATCCGACATTGTCCTACCCACAGGGCTATGTTTTAATGATGGAGGCTGGTGATACAATGCTGAGAGAAGCCACCAAGCTCAATCACACGAATATCATTCATGTGTGAGGCTGATAACGAAATAGCGATAAGGGCCGCCAAGTTCACACAAGAGAATATGCTGAGTGCGTGAGCGGCTAGACAATTTGTGGTATAGTAAGTTTAAATAAATAAAACTAGTGCAAAGCGTCAGATATCCATACTTGGATGCTGTGTGGTCTAGTAATAGTCTCGCATACTTAAGAAATCCAAAAATTGACTAATTATCTTAGATTATTTGACAGATACATTCGTCGTTGAACCGTGCCATTGGCTTGGCTTTAGCTGTCTGTGTTTCTGAGTTTGCCATTGGCTGCGGTCTATATCGGTTGTTGGTTCTTTAGATAATAAAGCGATCGCAGGCTTTGTATACCTCTAGCTGTGTAAAACTCTCGAGGCCTAACTTCTTAGAACGTTTGCCTACAGCATTGAGCTAGTCTGCTTGATTTCGGACTAAATTTTGGCAGACACGAAAGCTTAATGGTTTGCTTTCAGTCAGCTGAAGGATGCAGCGTTCTAGCTGACTAGGAGTCTAGCCATGACCGTTTGGGTAATCTAGGATTTGATTGGTGCATAGGTTTACTTTTTTCAAAATTTTAAGGTGTTAGCCGGATACTGGATTTAAGGCTGTTAAAGAGTGCTGTCATAAGAACTGCTCGCTGATTATGCAGCTGTAGCCTTCTGACTGCACGAGTTGATTTTGATACGATATGCTCTGGTTACTTAGTTAGCCCGTTTTGAAAGGTTCGGCATTTATTGAACTCGGATGTAGAGCGTGCGTTTTTGTGCGACTTTCGAGGTTCCATTCTTTTTTTAAAGTGAAGGACTTAAAAGACGATTCTTGCTTGTGTCCACAAACGTAGCAAAACGTACAAAAGAACTATTGTTTAATTAGCACATTTCCATAACACGTTCATTAATCATTATGTTAATATTAATGCATTTGATAAAGCGCCCTCAAAGAATTCAGTCTCTTTCTAAGCGCTTTACATTAACCGCAAAGGGAAATTAATGGTGAGTGATATCATGCTTGATAAACAACGTGAATGACATGGTAATAGGTGACATGTACAAGGTAAGCACCCAAGTGTGGTTAGTGGCAGCATGCACTGTGTCAGCAAGCATAAGCACGTAAAGAGCACATCACAGGCATCGACTCAATGCTGTAATAAATGTTTTACATTTTTTTTAATGTGGTCAAGTCGAGTGATAATTTCACGCAAGTCGGGAGGGAATTCCAGGCATTGGGAGAATACGAACTAACTGCACGGCCTCTAAAGGATTTAAGGTTTGTACGAGGTAGTGATAAACTGTCAGATTCCGAAAAGCAGATGGTACTATGTTTAGCCAGCTGGGGGAGTAGATCTGAGAGATAGGCTAGAGCCAAAGGATGAAGTGGCCTACAAGTTAGCAACAAAACTTTTAAGTCGATCCGTTGCTTGACTGGTTGCCAGTGCCGGTAGGCGAGAAGTGGTATGATGTGGCAACTGCGACGCACACGACAAACAAGCCTAGCTGCAGAGTTTTGCACCAGCTGTAATTGCCTGATTGCTCATGCCAGTAGGCCAGCAAGCAGGCAGTTACAGAAGTCAAGTCAGGATGTCACGAATGCGTTGACTAACTTAGACATGGTATCCTTATCAAAACAAGCCCGAATTTTAGCAATGTTATGTAGCTGAAAGTAGGCATATTTGACTGTAGAGCTGATGTGGTCGTCTAACGAGAGATCACTCTGGAACACGACATCTTGATTTCGAGCTGATTCAACTGAAGATATGCTGGCTGAGCCAATTTTGAGCGTCAGCCTTTCCAATTTTTGAATTACACTGGGTTTGCCCATAACTAGTAAGTTAGTTCTATCATCGTTTGGCTTTAGAAAATTTGCTGCCATCAATGTTCGGATGTCATCAATACATACAGCAAGGGAGTTGAGAGAATTCGAGGTGCTCGAAGGCTGGAAGGGATCAAAGGAAACATACAACTGAGTGTCATTGCATAAAAGTGAAAGCCTAGATTGTGCTTGACAATTACGTCAGCAAGAAGGAGAGTATAAACCATGAAAAGAACTGGACCTAGCACCGAGCCCAGCAGTACCCCATACTTCAGAGGTACCTCGCATGATCTTTGTCCATTCACGTCAATACTCTCCCACTGAGATAGGACCTGAACCACTGCAGAGCAGTGCCAGTGATGCCCAGGGAAGATAAAAGGCTCTCTAGAAGAGCTTTGTGATCAATAGTATCAAAAGCCGCCGAAAGATCAAGCCAAACAAGCAGAGACACTCAAACCGGAGAACCAAACAAATTCGGAGAAACTCTCACTATGTCTGCATTGCTTAGTAGGTCGTTGTACACCCTAAGCAATGCCGACTCTGTTAAGTGATTAGCTCTAAAGCCAGACTTGAACTTACTAGCAAGGCTTGAGGTTTCAAATACTAGTGAGCCGCGACGGCACACTAGGTAATGCGGTTGCTTTCACCACCCCAATCCCGAGGGTTCCATTCCTGCAGCGGGCGATCCTTTATCGCAGCTGCAAGTGGTGGTGATAGCCTTAAAGGCTCTTCTGTCGCTATGCAGAAAGAGGCTATTTAATCAGCTAGAATTTATTTGTGAGTCGTAATGGCTCACTAGGTAAGGTGGTTGCTTTTCATGACCTCGGTCCCTAGGTCGCGGCTCGAATTTTGCAGCGGGTAATCGCCACCACAAACGGTTTTGATAGTCGTAAAGGCTGTTCTGTCGCTATACATAAAGAGGCTGATAAATCAGCTAGTATTTACTTATATGGTGAGCAGTAATGGCTCACTAGGTAAGGCTGTTGCTTTTTACGAACTTGGCCCCAAGGTCGTGGGTTCGAATCCTGTGGTGGGCGATCCTTTATAGCCACTGCAAGCTGTGGTAATAGCCATAAAGGCTATTCTGTCGCTATACAAAAAGACACTGTTAAGTCGGTTAGTATTTTTTGAATATATGAGTTCTGCTTGTCATCCACGACTTGCTCCAGTGTCTTTGATGAGAATGATAGAAGGAGACTGGGCGGTAGTTGCTCAAGTAATCTTGGTCTAGTGTCCCTTTGTTGAGAAGTGGCCTGACTACAGTTTTTTGAAATTTCCTGGGACATGAGCTGAGGCTAATGACATATTAATGGTGTTAGTTATGCATGGTAGCAGCAGATCAATGCAACGCAGGAGTAGAACAGTGGAAATCGGGTCCAGAGGACTTTCTTCTTTGATTGGATTATTAAATGAACTTTAGAAGGACATCACTTGCGACCTGCTTGCATTTAGACTTTAAGCTGCAGCCGGGAATCGGGGATAAGCAATCTAGGGGGCATGTTGTCATCGCAGACATGGACTTCTGATCATGTATGTCTATCAAAGAATCGCAAAGAAGCACAAAGAATCGAGAAAAGCGATCGGCTAGATCGTCAAAAGGATCATCAGGTAAGGTAAGGAAGCTAATCTTGAAGCGTTTGAGATGGTTGATCGTCGACATCAGCATTTTTGGATCGTGGACCTGTGATTCAACAATGTTTTTATAGAAGCTAGACTTGGCCTTTGCTAGGATCGATTGGTACGACCTACAGTAGTCGTCATATGCGCTGGATTGAACTTATTTATACCAATCTTATAAATGTCAAGGGAAATATAGCAACACATTCTTGCACAGGAGCAGGTCACAGTGTGCAGGACGAAATCTCAAATGTCAATCGTTGAAAACTCAAAGTTTATTCATTTAAATGAAAGCCTTTCAAGGGCTGCTGATAACATTTAGTGACTGTTACCGTAGCCTTGACTAAAGGGGTATTGAACGAAGCATTCGTTCTTTCAGGTATACCCACAACGGAGCCCGAGACTGTTGAAACAGGATTATGGAATGTTCAACAATGTACTCAGTTGATAAAAAGCAACTCTAAATCCAGGCAATTTGGTCGTAAGCATGGCAGCTGCAACAGTACGCCATTTTCACTAACCAGCCCTGGCTCCAAATTGAGCCGACGTCAAATTTAAGATTTGTTGTGACTCACTATGAAGGTCTGTGAGAGAACATGATTCTGCAGCCTGAAAGCCCTGGGCAGAGACCCTATGAGGGCTCAGACTGCTTAAATAGCCGCAGGTTCACTAGTGGTGGAGGGCAGACGATGTCTCGACAGTCCTGCCCAAATCCGTGCATTGGCATCATATGTGGAACATCCATTTACCACAAACTGCTGTCAGTTGGGTGTAGAACGAACAATGGCTCGATAGTGCAAAAAAAACGCATGCATAAGGGCTGTCGAAGGAGTAAACTGCATTAGTGGCCCGACGCGGCGCTGCTTCAATGGCGTAACTATTTGCCGCAGATGAGGCACGTGCATTCGTGTCAGGCGCTTCGCTAATTACAGCAGAAGCCGCAGGCGCACACAACATCTCTTCCCCCATTGAAAATATATTCCATAGTCCACCACCCTAGCTTGGGAGTTGTCGGCCCTCGTGACTGGAACGTCGTCTCGCCATTGGCTCCCGCGTTCTCCTCTTCTGCCTGCTCAGGCGGTGCCTTGTCCCACAGGTTGTTCGGGCTTTGTCAGGATATTGATTTAGCAATCACGAGTTTCGACCTGCTTGCCATGGGTACCGGCTACGTGACAGCTGCTCGCACGAGGCGCACATCTGCTCTGCCCCTAGCGAGCAGCCAGTCATAGATGCTGCCCACTTTTAGGCTAAGCCGGGGCACTGCTCCCATTGTCAGGCGTTCCCGTAGGTCACCGCCGTGCGAGCCCCAATGGCGGGTCTCGCTCTCTAGTCACCTGCCGATCATGCCCTTTGAAAACCGCTGCGGCACATTGTGTCCTCTTGGCCGTTCTTGGAGTTCCACTCCACCGAGTCGATCTCGCGGTTGTGCTGCTGTGCGCTCAGCACCGAGACGCACTCGCAGGTGCTCTTCGCTGCCGAAACGCTCGTGGTGCTGTGCTCCACCTCAGGGAAGCTCTCGCTGCTTCGCTCGCGGGCAACCTGCACCTCGTCGCAGGCTGCTATCGCCTTGCCGCTGACCGCTATCTCTCCCTGCTCCTCTGAACTCTGCATCGAGACACTCGTGCGGGTGCTCTTCACCACCGAGACGCTCTCGGCGCTGCTCACTGCTGCTGTGCACTTTTGCTGCTGCGCTTGGCGGCCAAGACGTCGCTCTCATGGGCTGCAGCGCCTGGTGGCCTCTGTCGCATAGCCTCTGACCGATAACTCGTGGTGCTCCTCAGCACTCTGAGCCGAGAGGCTTATGTGGGCGCTGTCCACCGCCAAGAAGCTCTCGCTGCTGCGCTCAGCGGCGGCCACATAGCTCTCTCGGGTAATCTTTGTCGCCTAGATGCTCTCTGCCGCTACGACGCTCTGGCTGCTGCGCTTCGCCGCCGAGACTTCGATCGCTTGGGCCGCCTGCGCCATTTCGCAGGCAACTATCGCCTCGCCACTGATCACTACCGCCTCGCCGCCGGAAGCCTTCACATGCTGCATTTTCTTCGTCTCCGGCTGCTGTTGCTGCTCAACTACGTTATTCTGGCGCTCTTCGGCTTTTTCGGCTACTGTTTCGGAAGCGGTGCCGTACCCGCTTCCTTCACCGATATTTCGTCGGATAGCTGCGGCAGCTGAATGAGTTCCGCTCATCTGTCTGGGTCTTGCGGGCAGTTGACTGTCGGATCGACCGGTGATGAAGCTGGCTCGTCGCCCAGCTTAGTCCTGATCTCGACTCCAGCGAGGTGCTCCTGCTCCAACCGATACCTCTCAGCCTCCTCTACCGTTAGCCACTAGAAGATCTGGATTACCTCATTTCCCAGCTAGTGATATTCTTGCTTTACGTCAGCCGGCTGATCAACCCAACCGTGTGTCGCGTTATCGCCCAGACAAAGTGGCACAACCTGTTTTACCGGCCTTGAAATCTTTAGCCTTGCTACAGCCTTCTCAAGCGATATAAGCCAAGGCAAAGTGCGGTCCGCCCTTAAACATTTCGTACCTATGTATAGGCGTCCCATCCAGACCATGGAAGGTTCGGTACTCTTTTCAGCTTGAGTAAATCATTCTCAGCTGCCAGTTGTTGAATGACAGCGGATCCAGCGGCGGCTGCTCTAGTGGGAGTCTCACGGAGACACAGCGGATGAACGTGCACGGTTAACGAGACTCTCCATTATTACTCTCAACGGGCACAAATATGAGAGCCCAAATAATCGCAGCAAACAACACGAAATATGACTTGCATTAGTGGCCCGACGCAGCGCTGCTTCAATGGCTTAACTATTGGCCGCAGGGAAGGCAGGTGCATTCGTGTCAAGCGCTTCGCTAATTACAGCAGAAGCCGCAGGCGCACACAACACCAGTCTGTCACTAGCCCGTTCCATCGCATCGTTGTGTAGCCTAGCCTCACCCGCTCTGAAGTCGCAGAGTAAATTTCCCGGCGGCGGTGGGAATGTCACCCCGGCAAAGATTGAAATTCGGCCAGCGACCACTCATGCTATAGGGCTGCATCGAAGTTATCGCCCTTATCACCAAAAGAGGTGTGCGATACGATGAGCGCAGCAATCGCTTTGGCACGTCGTCCTCTTTTAACAATTCGTTCGCAAAAACGCGTAGTAGCAGCAGCGGAAGAAAGACTGGCAACACAGTAGATCGGCGGTTTTTTGCAGTCGATCGCAGGGTCGGTCGTCTTGCAGAGAGCTAAAGGTCAGATCTCGAAACTGGTAGACCACAGAGTTTCCGACTGCGGCTAACGTGGTGAGGCTTAACCTGGCGCTCTTGTCGTTGATGCGTAGGCACTGAAAATAAGATTCCATGAGAGGCTGCCACGACGCATGGTGACTCGGCAAGATTTTCAGTAACCTCGCGTAATGGCAGACATGACCGTTTCGGTTTGAACGTTAAACCCCCCTTTCGTATTCGAGTCAGCGACTGACGGCAGTTTTGTTGGGATCCAATTATTAAATCCAGGCGCTCTATCTTTAAAGTGCGACGGTCAAGTGGACTAGCGGGTGCAAAGAGCAAAACAAGCAACGCCAACATCAGCAAAAGATGCAATTTTGCAGGACTGAGAAGCGAAAAAAAACTTAATAGTAAATGGTGATCGCTGGCCTGAGCGGTGGCACGTGGGCTCTTGCAATCGTCTTTGCGAGGTTTTACGTCTCTATCCAACTATCTTCCGTGCAAGTGTGAACACGGCTTAATTTCAGTGTTGCACAGAGACATTTTGCTACGATCGCTGGGTGCTAAGGGCATGTCGCCTACGTTCCTTTATGCAACAGGAGCAGGACCCCTAAAAAAAAGGGGGCGTCCTAAATGACTCGGGGTATGAACGTGGAGACGCTTGTTATCTTTTTTCTTGAATAAAAACGGCTTCAAACCGTTTGTGATGGTCCACGATTAGGCAGCAAAAGAGCTCGATAATGGCTTGAAACGAAGCCATGCGGCATATGTAAAGCAACTGGAGAGAGATTACGTTCCTTTAGAGTGCTATAGAATGAATTAAATATATTCATGTATGCATATTTATATGATATATATATATATATATATATATATCCAATAAGTAATTTAATGTGCCATAGCGGGCCATTTTAGTTCTGCTCTACTTTTTGAGCCACCAGTTAGAAAATCTACATTGCGGCTAGAAGAATCCTGTGTCGCTTTAGAGCACACTTCATTCTGGAGGATGTTGACTTGTTTTCTTAAGCAACGGTTGCTCGTTGTAGCTATTTTGTTGCGAATCTCTTCGTTTACCTGCGTGAAGCAGTGCTTTAAAAAGCAGTTACATCCCGTTTGTGATCCTTTGTGTCTGTGTGGAAAGTGATCGAGACCCTCCGCAATCTTCTGCAATCAATACTGGTTATTCTAGTTGTAACTATTAGTCAATACTCAATCTAATAGGTGGGTTGATTGATTAGCGTGATTAAATTTCGTAACGAAAGACATTTTTATTTATATTAGGCATTCGTGCAATGAAGTAGCTTCATACTCTGCCAAGCTTCGGGATTAAACGAAATGTCGGGCCGAACTTCAGATAAAGTTGATGCCATGCTAAGGTAAAGTTATTAACTTGACGGAGAGCTTTGTTTAAAGATTAAGCGAGTTGTTAATATTCACTAATCGATAATGACGGCTGAGAGCAAATATCTAAAATTTGACCCTGTCGGTCCGAGGTTATGAATACCCTGTAGACAGATACAGTGTAACATCTGACTCAATATTTTGAATCGACTACCATAAATATCACGGCTAACCAGCAGTTGGTTGAGAACTATATTTAGACAGCTACACGGCTGAATATCAAGAAGACTATAAACGCCCGCTGGATTGAACTTATTTATACCAATCTTATAAATGTCAAGGGAAATATAGCAACACATTCTTGCACAGGAGCAGGTCACAGTGTGCAGGACGAAATCTCAAATGTCAATCGTTGAAAACTCAAAGTTTATTCATTTAAATGAAAGCCTTTCAAGGGCTGCTGATAACATTTAGTGACTGTTACCGTAGCCTTGACTAAAGGGGTATTGAACGAAGCATTCGTTCTTTCAGGTATACCCACAACGGAGCCCGAGACTGTTGAAACAGGATTATGGAATGTTCAACAATGTACTCAGTTGATAAAAAGCAACTCTAAATCCAGGCAATTTGGTCGTAAGCATGGCAGCTGCAACAGTACGCCATTTTCACTAACCAGCCCTGGCTCCAAATTGAGCCGACGTCAAATTTAAGATTTGTTGTGACTCACTATGAAGGTCTGTGAGAGAACATGATTCTGCAGCCTGAAAGCCCTGGGCAGAGACCCTATGAGGGCTCAGACTGCTTAAATAGCCGCAGGTTCACTAGTGGTGGAGGGCAGACGATGTCTCGACAGTCCTGCCCAAATCCGTGCATTGGCATCATATGTGGAACATCCATTTACCACAAACTGCTGTCAGCTGGGTGTAGAACGAACAATGGCTCGATAGTGCAAAAAAAACGCATGCATAAGGGCTGTCGAAGGAGTAAACAGGAGAACTAGATCCATTGACACCGGCAGTCGCCTAGTGTGCAGACTGGGCTTGGCCTGCTTGGTTTTTGAGAATAAAGTGCTTGGTGTTAGAGCCAGCAGGCTTGTTGCTTGGTCGCACTACCCAGACCTACGACAGGCCGTGTGCAGGGCTGTCACAAGGTACCTTCATTTCTTTTGCTCAATCCTCGGTCTCAGCACTATTTCACTATCAGGCTTGGCAATCGTACCAACACCCTTCGAGCTCAAGTCGTATAGTTGTGCCTCGAAGCACACTTGGATCCTTTGGAAATCAAGCCTTTAGGTCAAATGCACCAAAACCCTCATCCCGTGGCTTGATAGCATTCAACGTAAAGCTAAAATGCACTTTTTCACCACAGCAATCGCTAAATCATTACCCACTGGCCTTGGTTTGCTAACGAAAGCTGATGAGGTGCATATTCAGTCAGTGACGGTGTTTACATGCTTCCTTAACAATACCCACAAGGTGCCGAGATAGACATTTAATTCACCGAATATATACATAAATACAGATACACACACACACACACCCCCACCCACACACACACGCACACATATACATATAATTCATTGGTATATACCCTAGTATAAACTTAAGCTCTATGCATTAGCTTCATATAAAGGGACGTTCAAGCAAACCAGATTCGATGGATTCGAGAGCCATTCTCGGAGCCTGGCAATGTAATGTATCTCTGTCTGTAGCTCTGCAAAGTCATAAAGACCGTGTGGGTGTTACGCAGGAGAGTTCTGTATAGCACAATCACAGCCTAAGCGGCTTTCGGTACGCATTCGGTAGCCAACAGACTTCGTCTCACGCAACAAAGAGAAAGTGGGAAGCATTGCAGAGTCAGGAGAGCAGTTGAGGTAGTGAGCAGCATAGAAGTAGCAGCTCAGAACCGCTGAAAAGGATGTGCCATAGTCGGCAGTCGGAGACTAGTTATCGTTGCATAAGAATTGTGGAAGCGAGTTCCACAGTCTAGGACCTGCAGAGCTAACGCTTCTGTCACCAACTGTCTTTAAGCAGAGGAATGGGACAGCTAATTTATTGTCCACACAGGACCTAAGGGCTCGAACAGGCTGAAACTGATGCAGCAGCTCAGCTAGGTATGAAGGAGCCAAGCCGTGGCAGGCCTTGTGGGTCAGCTTAAGACCTTTGCTCTGTATCCTTTGCTCAACCGGCAACCATCCTAGCTCCTTCAGCAAAGGACACACGTGCTCAAACCACTGGGACTTGAAGACCAGCCTTGCAGCCATATTCATTGTCCGCTGTAATGGCATAATAGCTTTCTTTGGCAGCCCAACCAAAAGGGAATTACAATAATCAAGCCGAGGCAGAACTAGAGAGCTAGTTAAATTGTTTACAAGCCGCTGTGGGAGTCAGCTCCTAATCTTGGACAGGGATCGGATTTGATGGCTAGCTGTAGAGGTAGTCTTCTGAATGAAGCTTTTGAAATTGAGGCAGCTGTCGAACACGACACCTAAATTTCGAGCAAGTGGTGATGGCCGCACAATAGCGTCAATTATTAGGACGGCAAAGCCATTTAATCCAGCCACACGCTTATGGTGTCCTATGAGCAGCAGTTCGGTTTTATCATCGTTTAATTTCAGAAAGTTTTCCGACATCCAGGATCGAATATCGGCAAGGCAAGCATTCAGTTTCTCAGCTGCCGCAGCAGATTCCGACGGTTTGAATGACAAATACAACTGAGTATCGTCAGCATAGAAGTTATATCCTATTCCATAGACCTCAATCACTTTTCCCAGAGGTTGTGCATAAATGGAGAACAGCAAGGGACCAAGTACAGACACTTGAGGGACTCCACAGGTGGCCATTCTCCTGTCTGAGATCTGACCCTCACACGACACGGATTGAACACGATCAGACAAGTAGGATTTAAACCACGCCAGTGCTTCGTCTGCCAGACCGATCACTGGCAGCACCTCGTTAGACTATTGGCGGTCCATTTTGTAAGAGCTACTGGGCTTCACATTCCTTTTCGCATGAAGTACAGCAATACAAGTTTTTATTAACGCACAGCATTGTTAGCATGACGAATTCTAGCACGATAAAGTAAACCAGCAATCTATAACACACTAGCCATAAAACAAATTAAAGTCGGGGAAATCTGAATAAAAACTAAGAGAGTTTAGGATATCAATTTTAAGCAGCATATCACATAAAAACGCCAAAAATATGATACGTACCAAAAGCAAAAGCAACCACATAAACAAAACAACATTACTAAATACTTTATTTTCACAGATTCTTGGTGACAATAAATAGAAAAACTGCAACCAAAGATATCAAAGCACTTATTAGTGGCGACCAAAGTATATCTACAGCCGCAAAGCCGTCAAATTGTATTGGAAACACCACTGCCTAAAGTGGATATGTATGAAGTACTGGTTGACAAAAAGTTCATTTTATAGGCTAACGAAGAATTAAAGGCTTCTTTAAAAAATGAAACTAAAGGAAGACATAGAAAAAGCATAGCTGCAGGTCAGCCTCTTTTGATTTAGAAAAAATGACATATTTCTAAAATTGTGCACGACGTTTTCGGTGGCATTTGCTCAGGCTATACAATTTAGACAAAACTGCTAATATTAGACTACCGAAGTATCCAGCCTTGATTCTTTTATGCAGCCGGAGAGCCATAAGAACTAGAGATTCTCATCATGAGGCTGGCAACAGTACCTCCTGCTAAAATGCAAAGCTGGGCAACTTTGAGAGAGAGTGAGAGAGAGAGAGACTGCTTTTGATTTTAAAAGTATCTTCTTGAAGCTGTGTCCTCTAGATTATACGAGGCGCTTCATACCCCTGCAGCTTAGAATTCGCAAGGTTTTGGTTCAATAGGCATGTAAGTACCGATGTGCAGCAAGGTCGGACCTGATGGGGCAGATGGTCAGATTCGGCACACACCGTAGCCGTTGGTTAGCATGGGTGTGTGCGTAGTGTATCTGCATCCGAGAGTAGTATGTTTCAATCAAGCATTGGCATAGACGGCCAGTGTATCGCAGTACGTCTGAAGGAACTCATAGATGAAGAGGTACTGCACCTAAAATGATGAGCAGACGATAAGCAGAAGGCACGGTGGACTAGGCCCCCTCTCACATGCATGCATGGGTACAAACGCATAAAGAAAAGAGCTGAAGAATAAGCCGTGCGTCTGACCATGCAGTGCATGTTTCCCAATTACAGTTATGAAAGGCTCGGACAGCACTGACTGCTTGCGATAATGTGATATTGATTTCGATGGTCATGTAACACCATAAATCACACCGCCCTACATGCCCATGCACTAACGTAAATTTAAAGTGCACCATTAACGGGTCGAAGGAAGTGGAGCCGAGTATTCGACGTAGAGGGAGTATAAGACTAGAAGAAAACGCACACCAACGGCAGTGATAGGTGCATTCAAAAGAAAAGCTTAGGCTGGTAGGAGGACACTTAAAACTTTAGCAGCTGTCGAATTTCTGATTTTTAGCTGACATATTTTCTATAAATCACCCTGTTCTTGCTAATTGTCAGAGGAATATACAACTTGACGTTAACTACAAGGAGTTCTTTTTTTTTATTAAGAATGGGCAATGCTGCCATGCTGAGCAATCGGCATGCCTTCTTGTATTTGCATGGCTTGACAGATTTATGTACTGCACTTCGAGCAGATAGCTCTAAGCTCTATCCATGCCTGTGGTACATCTGCAAGGACTAGCACTAGTGACACGCACTGTGCTTGTGGTAAAGGACAGGAGTTTTAAGATCGGCTTCAAAACTTGTGTGACGTGATGATTGAAGTGCTGAGCAATCGCTGACTATCCTAAGGAGCCATCTTGTGATAGTGCTATCGCTTGTTACAGCATTTGGTGGTAGTGAGCCAGAAACACGGTTTCGATATTTGCTTGATTAAAGGATTCTCTAGGGTCCTCCCACAGATAAGGTAAGTACACGCTTCACGATCAAGATCCTGCAAGATTAAAGTCCTGCAGGGGGCACGTCTCAGCGGCTAATTTTCTGGCTAACCAAAAGAGGTTTTGGAAATCAACTGACCTTTGACTTTGCCTGACCGATCACAAATTTGAATACTGAAAGAAGAAATAGCTCATCGTTCTTGGAGAAACTAAGGTTCAAAAGATGGTTTAGTCACTGAAATTATGAAAAATTGGGCTGCATAATATAGCAATGAGCATAAATAAGTTAGCAGCAAAGCATTTTTATAATCTATCTAATCCGAGATGCTCCGTCACATTTTTATTCCCCAAGTATTTAAGCTTGGGCTCCAGGCCCTACACATGCATCCAATTTTACATGCCAGTCACAAAACCTAAATGAAGTCTCTTGACATTGTTGCCGTAATCAGAAGACTTGTAACCTAGCTCTGGAATTATGCCATCCCATTGACTGCCATTTTTTTAATGCAATTCAACTCGACACAAGCTGACGACCCACATGAATTAGCAACCCTGACTAAACGACGGATCCGACCTTGGCGACATGGTGTACAGCTGACGTACAGAAAGCAAAGCATACACAGCATAGACTTACAAAAGCCTACCGAAAGTCGGGGCTTGCTGCTCACTTGCTGCTTGAGGTCACCGGTCGCATCACTATATTTTTAAGCCGACAACTTTTTTTTTTAGAGAATTAGTGGAATCAAAGATCAATAATACACAAAAGTGTGGCTGTCCGCAAAAGTGCATCTTATAAGCCACTAAAGCAAGCATACTGCCCAGTGGTCACATTGACAACATAGCAAAGGGTTCCTCCAAATTCTACTTAGCTAAGATAGAACTTAGAAGGCCTCCATCCTTTTACCATCGTCCTCGCCGTACTAATACCCATAATGCTATAGCAGCTCCTTAACTAAAGTGTTTTGCCACAAACACAACGCAAGAAATGAGTATTAGTCCTTGAAGACGAATTGCTGATACTAATAAAGCTAATAAAAAAGACAGCTGTACTTTAACTTATAGCGTACATACTTTCAACATATATTTTTCAGCTGATATACTAAGGATATATTGAGGAATATATTGCAAGATCGACTGGTTAGTGGTGATTAACATTGCACCAAGGTTAGTCAAACTATACTATACGTACAGCCATATGACTTCTTTGAGGAAGGTGCTGTGATGGCCCCCAGTCAATGAAAGCATAAACTGCGAAATTCCTAATCTGACTCACAAGGCCTGCCATGGCTTGGCTCCTCCATTAGAGCTCCTGTACACCAACCAATTATTTGTTTCAGCCTCCTTGAGCCCTCAGGCTCTCTAAGGACAATCGATTAGCTGCTGCATGTTTTCGATTAAAGACTGTTGATAACATAAGGCGAAGCTCTGCAGATCCTAGACTGTGGAACTCACACAAATCGTATGCAGATACATCTAATCTACTGCTGTCGACTGTGGGTCATCTTTCCATTGTTTGCTCCATACAACACACTTATTTGACTGCCCTCCTGATTAATCAATGCTTGTCACTTGTTTTGTTGCATTTGATTAAGTACGTTGGCAACGGCATGGCAATGTCGGCTACAGTAAAGCTTTTGCACCAAAAGCTGCTCAGGCTTACATTGCATCATAGAAAACTAGGCATAACGCCCACTTGGTCATTGAGGCTATCTTGAGTTTTAGGCAAATAAACTTGGACCATTCCCACTGCAACACAAGCTTGTTTGGGCGATCACGGAATTGCTATTACGATTTACCCATGGGCATTGAACTACTAAGAAGCTGGACAGTTGAGACAAGTATGCTTGCTACAGTGACACACTGTCAGATGCTGAGCAACTCCGAGTGGAAGTGCTTACATGGCTTTTGACAAACTGCTGTCGGCTGGCTCTCACCAGGTCCACCGAGTGGAACACTTGAACCAGGTTGGAATCGATGAGCCTGTGCAGGGCATTGACTGCTGCTATAAACAGACCACAGTGACTGGCACCGTCCCTGCAAGTGATAAGGCCCTGCTGCGATAGAAAAGTGGTATTTTTTAATGCATGCAACAATTAACTCTTCACGGTGCGGTTACAGCAAACGTGTAACTGCTAGGTAAAAAGACCACATCGAGCTCAAAACGTGCCGAAAATACTGCCTTGCAAGTTGCTTAGAAATCCAAGGTGCTAGAATGACATCAAGTGGGGCAAATAATGACTTGCCGAAGCGAGCCGTTTTAGTGAGCAGTCTATGGAAACTAGTCATGAATATTTAGTTGAAGGGCACACATTTCTAAACTAAAGTAGCATGACTGATTTGAACTCAAAGTATAACAAAAGCATTTTCCTATAGACAAGAGTTACAACCACACAGGAGTACGAAGACTGCTAGATTCTAGAGAACAGAAGCAATCTAAAAACTATCGGTCCTGATTGAAATAATGCTCGAATTAGACTCTAGAGCAAGCACAATCGTTGTAATTTAAGCTTGCTGAAAGAACCCATGGTACAGCTGCTGGTCTGTATAGCCAAAGGGCCAATTAAAACCTCCATTTGTAGCCATTATTATTAGCCGATCAGATCAATTACAATTTAGATAGGAACTAATCTTATTGCAAATCTTATAAGAGTCGGGCAAGCCTACGAGAGCCAAGAGAACAAGGCTGATCTGACAGGACAGGTCAGTCCATCACCCCAGATTTCTGCAAAAGTCGTCAGTGCTGTTCAGCTTAGTACTTGGCAGTTGGATGGGCAGTGCATGACATGCTTTGCACACATCGTATGCTGCGTTCAAACTGCATGAGATTTATACACTGCATGATTTGTACACACGGTTCAATCAAAAGCATTGCATCGTTCTGGCTGAAACCAATGTCTAAGCCAAATGCACCAAGACAGTAACTGCCTCGGCTTTATAGCTCACGGAAGAATACTTAATTAAATCTGCTATAACTGGAAAATGTTTGCACTATCCAAGAAAAATTGCAGCAGCTACGGTAGCACCCACCGTCTCGCAGGCATAGGTGGTGCCTGCAGGCACCGGCTCATTTTGGCGCACGCTTACAATAACAGTGGGGTAGGACGCTCCGTAGGCAATCTGTTCGTGCAGCTCGTTCACAGTCGCCAAAATTTGCATTTCGAGAGGTTTATTAGGCAATATATCCAAGCTTTACAATGCGTGACTCCTATCTTGTTAGAGACAACCACATTACTTTACAAGCCAAATGAATGGAATAGACACATGTTAGCTTAAGGGCTAATAATCTGAGCAATACTGAATTAGATATACCCAGGTGCAGGTTCATACGAAAAAAATAACGACTATTCGAAGGAGGATGAAGGTGTATACAAGCGATTACATGCTATGTTGGCAGGGAAACGCTGCTTTCACTGACCTGCACTGTAAAATGATTGGATGCTCTGCAGTACTCTTGAAAAACTCCCTAATGTGCACGACAAAGTCCAAAAGCAGATGTGGTTGTTTCGGCACCTCTGAGTCCCAGCTCCACATGTTTAGCAGAAATAACTTAATCCTTAGCTCTTCCATCTAAAGGGTAAGGAAACATAAAAATACCCACAGAACTATTCGAGGTCCAGAAAGGGTTGTTTTTTTCTGAGCACTAACCTTGTCATTGCTAGGATGCGTTGATAAGTGAACAGACAAGTCGAGCTCATGATAGGCAGCACTTTCAAGCGTTTCCTTGCAACCAATGTGAGACACCACATATTGCCCAAAAGATTGTGTTTCACCGGCCTTCGGCCAGTATTCGGGACAGTCCTATAAACCGATACAAATCAAGCAAAGCTTAGAGCAGAGCAGCAGCAAGGGCAAATGAGTGACTGAGAGAAATAGACAGAGGAAGAGTGAGAGAGTAGCGAATGGGGGAAGGCATACTAAGAAGAAGAGAGGGAAGGATATATATATATATATATATATATATATATATATATATATATATATATATATATATATATATATATATATATATATATATATATATATATATATATATATATATAAACAGACATTTAAGTAAAGTAGACAGAAGTAAAGAGAGAACAAAGAGAAAGCAGCATTTATGGAGAGAAATAGACTGACCTAGAAAGACAGAAAAGGAGTGAGATATATGCAGACGGATGAAGAAATAAAGATAGAGAGACAGTATGTAAGGTTTAGAGAGCAGATAGGGGAAGAGAGAGAGGGAGAGAGCAGAGAGTTACATGGCACAGCCAAAGTAGCCTACAAAAGTAGTAGCAATGCATATATCATATGATGGAACCCATAGTTCAGGCTCGACTGACCAAGGGCATTACAAATATGCAAGCTGCATCACGAGTATCGCTTTTCCAATCAAGCTTGCGTTCAAAAGGCACAGCGATTATGAAAATATGCTACGCTGAAAAGCCTTCCTCAAGACTTTACCTAAATCTGCCATATGATTACAACTACAAAAGTACTGTTGTCCACAAGAAAACATGCCCGTGACCAGAACCGAGTAAGTACCGTCCCCAGAGAGTCTTGTGGAGGTGTAGCCTGTCGTTTTCCAATTTCTTTGTCAGCTGTATAGAAAAAATTAGACAGTAAATCTCAAGGTTTACATGTTTGGAGTCTTTAAGCTCTGTTTCTTGCTCTTCCTTAATGTCCACCTTCAAGATTGCAATTACTCTCCTGATCATATCACCCAGTCAAATACTACTACTAGCTCTACAGTCGCGTGCCCCTAGATCTCCTTCATAAATGCCTTGATATGCTAATGCTCTGCATAACTAAAAGTTAAAATTAAAACATTCAGATAAAGAAAGCAAAATCTTTTTGTATGTCTGAATATGCGGACAAGAAGAAAGTCAACGAGTTAGTAACAATACACTTGGTGCCAGCAAGCTGACCACAAATTGGACAATTTACATGGACTAACCAAGTACTGCCAGGAAAGGAACGTCAAGACAGGTGATATATCAGGATGACAGTCTAAATCGGCTTTAGGTAAGGGGTAAAAAGCCCACTTCCATGCCCCCTACTTCACTGCCCTGGTCGTGAGTTCGAATCATGCTGCCAGCTATCTTATAGGGTTACAGCAGAGGGGTGCCATAGCAGTCAGAATAGGTCAGAGGGTAGCCTTGGAAGGTCGCTCCTTGCCAGAGAGGGTAACAGCACTAAGGTAGCTTTCGGCAAGCTTCGGCATTTTGCAGCTCGACATGTGTTACGGCAGAAAGACTATTTCAACTGAGCTTCCATGTTTTCTACCTATCGCAATTCCCACTAAGGCTACTCGAAGCAGTAGTACGAGATAAGTCAAACTTCTAAGAATATATTTTACTTTACAACTGGCAAATAATTCCTGCTGGGTTTAACAAATTACTCCACTGGGTAAGCAGTTGGAATGTAAAAACGACTTCCTTAGGAATGCTTGGTAGAGTCTGTCAGCGAGTTCTGCTGTATCGGTCAGCTTATTTTATAAAAATTGATCCTAAATAAGTAATCTTGAGTGCTTGCCGTCTCGCCTATGCCATAGGCAACATGCTACAACGGTCTGGGTCTCAATTCAGTGGGATAATTTAGAGAGTAAATGTCAATAGCTAAGGTCATTCAGTAAGCCTCTGAAAGACTTACGACATGGATCAATAGACTGCATTTGTCTTTCTATAATTAATACTCGCATGCCGATGTAATCGCCAAGCTCGTTCGAAGCGATCACCTTGATGCAATGACACACAACCATACTTGAGAATTGTAACCAACTACCCTTCCAGCAAGTCCACTTCTCCCAGCTGCCACACACCTTTTTTTCGGCATTTGTGCTTGGATGGCAACAAATATATCTGGTTTATTGACAATGAAAACAAGTTTATAATTTGCGGCAAGGCAATTGTCATTCAAAAAACCAGATTCCTAGCAGTCCAAACGAGTCAATCAGCATATCTCCTATAGTCTCTGGAGGAAGTTTAGTCGCCCTCCTTAAAAATAACTTGCAACTAGCTCAGAAACTTCACAGTCGTCTCTGCTTGCTTTCAGCTACGCAAAGCAGCACAGATACTGGCTGGATTAGATGATGGCATCACATCTACGTGGATTCCTACATTCATAAAACCTTAAGTATACTTCTGTAACTCGTTGCCATTGGGGTATTCTGTATTGTGCATTTACTTTAGCCAGTGAATTGCCACATCACACCACTTCACAGAAGTCTGTCTTTGCAACCAACCTAACAGGATACGGACTTCAAGAATCGGTCACTAAAATATATGTAACCCAATTTGATGGCGCCTTAAGAGAGCTTAACCTCTATTCAGGCGCTTCACATATGCCACGGGCTCCAGCTCAAAACCTCGGTCAGACTTTAGTCGGGGCAAGCAAATTAACAACTGGGCCCAACCAGCTTACTAGCCTTTAGGTCTTCTACTCTCTGGATAATTAATCTAAAATAGTTTTACATTAGGCCTTCGTAACACTAAACTCACTCTTCTGACTCTGATCGATTGGCTGTACCCCTAATTAACTTCAAATCCCGTGGAGATCATGTTTTCACTAATTGTTATCAAAAAGCAGGAAATTCATTGCCGACTGGCTGCACGTCATTTGCTGATTTAAAGACTTTCAGTAAGAAGTTGAAAATTTACCAGCTGTTCACAGCCTATACTACAACCAAGAGACTTGTGCTGTTAAGGCTGTGTGCTAAAAAAAAATGTGCTAACGGTACTAACTTGAGAAATGTGCAGTGCGGGATGTAGTGACCTTGTGAGTTCTTTTTTCTGGAGTACTTTTCGAGTACTTACATGCATGTGGTATCCAGGAAAATTTAATGGGCAAGGAAGAGACTGAGTTCCCATGGAGCTTTCTGAAGCATAACAATGATAAGATTCATATAGCAGCTAGTAGCAAACCTAGCGTTGCCCATAAATTGAAAGACCACACCCTTAAGATTATTTCAGGTAGCATAACTCCGGTGATATCTACCCTTAACCTAGCCGTGCCACTCCAAAATAACTTGTCGCTAGATGAGAGCATTTTATCCATTGTCGAGTCGAAACTACCTTAAGCTAAGGGACGTCACTAACATGACAGAAATACTAGCTGATTTAATAGTTTCTTTTTGGATAGAGGCAGACGTGCCTGAAGGCTATCACACTGCTTGCAGCAGCCTTTCGGTTTGCACAAGAGTACAACAACCAAATTAGCTTAACGGGCTCTAAACATCCCATGAGTCCTTAATCGTCTGCAACTGATTTAAAATTCAGCAGCTCGGCCGGCCTGTCGTCAGAATTAGAGCAACCACACTGCATCGCTTTTGTCTTAGCCTAAACTATTCTGCATCGACTCGATTTAAAGATCCTCAATCTGGCATACTGGTGACTTCACTGACTTGCACCGGCCTACCTATCAGATCAGTGTGCTTTTTAGTTGTGGTCTTGCACTATCTGCTGGGAGCCATGTAGTCATCTCGGTTTTCAGACATTCCCTCTCCCCACCCCCCCCCCATGGACCCTAGGAAATTTCCCACTCCTTGGACATTTGCACCCCCCTGCGGTAGGACATCTCCTCCCTATGTTAATGAATGTGTAACTAAGAATACGGATATGTACAATCGTCCCTTGTTTATAGTGGTTAATCGGTTTTAGACTCTACCGTGATAGGGGAATTTCTACAAAGTACGATTCTTTATTTATAATTAGAATATTTTGTAGCTAGAGCATAGAAAAAAACTGTTCACGACCCTCTAATTCGGTTTAATATCACTTTCAATCACCATTATATGCATATTACCAAATATATCAGATAAAGTGAGGGATACTAAGTGTATTTAGGTTCTTTTCGTGCATGAATATGAAAGCCATTGCTATTGTTAACAAGGAAGGAATAGCATATAAAAAAACACGGAAAATAAGAAGCTGATAATATAGAACGATTCAAATTTCTAAGAATGGCAGAGTAATTACCACCTCCATAAACGATGGTAAAATAGCAAAGCATTAAAAAGGTTACAGCCAACTACTACATAATAATTGATACCCCAGAGATGTAAAGCTGAAACAACCAGCGCCTTCCTTCAGGATAGCTGCATAGCTGCAGTGCTATTTTACTAACCATTCAATCTGTTTCCTTTGCAGCAAATGTAAAGCGCCTAGAGAGAGATTGAGTTCTCTGAGGACGCTTTTTTCAAGTATTATTATTATTATTTTCAGAGGAATCTGCTGATGCAAAGCAAAACTGGAACTGACCTGACTTGGAGGCATGTCGTGCAGCAACACGATACAGCCAGCCTGGCACGTGTAAACCATTTGCCAGAAGTCGCTTAAAGTGTCAGGCAGTGGCAGCTGGGTAGCAATGAATTCTTTGTCTGAGTAGCATCCCTAGATATAAACGAGTCTCTTTTTAGCCAGGTGGCTATAGACTTCAGCAATCTTAGCAATTATAAATTCGCAACAGCAGTATGCTGCCACCGGTGTATGGGTACCACTATCATATGCAATCCAGCAACCAGACAGAAAAGCCATTGACAAATAATGATACCTACATGACTTAAGAAATGGTACGTGACAAGCATGTGACCATTATTGCTGAACAAAAACAAGGGTCCCAAATTAAATCACCAAGCTCGAATAGACTTCACAGATGTAAGCAGTGGATAGACACGACTTGAAGCTATGCCCATAATTTTTAAGGAGCAAAATAAGGCATGCCTAACAATCGTTCAAGATTTTGAGAGCAAAAACTTTGTTCAAATGCACAACGACTCACAAGAGCGATAACAATAAACAGTATAAGACGAAGAGGAGCAGATTCTAATAATCGCTTAAATGCACTACACCTCAGGCAAACCACTTACGTTGCAATACACAGCATTTATGTATGGAGATTGAGTTGCCCCGACAGATCCAGACACAATCGTTCGCTTCGAGTCGCCTACAACAGCATGCAGCAACTGGTGCGACTGAGCAAAAAGCCGGATTCACGACAGGGTTCGCCACGAAATGCATTGACAATTTATGTCAGCATCACGGCACAAGGACCTCCAATCTGTGAGGATTGACAACCAGCGATGCAAACCTGCTGTTACCGGTTGAAATAATAGCAGTGAACCATTCCAACATATACTGGTGTGCATGAAGTAATCAGACAGTAAAGCAATATGTATATATATATATACATATATATATATATATATATATATATATATATATATATATATATATATATATACATATTGCTTTACTGTCTGATTACTTCATGCACACCAGTATATATATATATATATATATATATACATGTATATATATATATATATATATATATATATACATACACATACAATTCATGCATAACGCAGGCTAAGAAATCGATGTATGCTTGCAGCCTGTCTATTTTTTCTACCCTGCTCAAAGTACTTTTCGCTGATACATTGTTGGCCTAATGGAATTTACCAAGCAGGAAATGCAGACAACAACCAGGACAGATCACCAAGTGGCGAGAAATTGTAGAAACGTCAGCTCGATGAGTGCAGCGAATGTGCTGAGTAAAGAACAGTTTGCTGACAGACCAAGTGTCTCTTGGAGCTGATATTTACCCACGTGGCACTACTTGTGCCTGATAATGGCCAGGAAGCTTGAACCGCAAGTGCTCTTAAGTGTTCAGGCAGACACACCCACAAAAACGCATACACGGAACTAAAGGCATACCGGCATAGATGCATGCAGGCCTGTGGGTCAAGGTAGCTCGCAAATTCTGCATACATGCATCAGCTGAAAAAATGTGTCACAGGCAAACACCGGCCTGGGCTACAGCTGAACTTTTAAATGGCCTCTTTACTAGCTTTCAGTTGGTATTGACACAGAAAAATCCTCACCTGCAAAAGGCAGATGAAACATGCACTTACGAGATATGAAGTCAGCCAGCTCAAATGGCATGGCATCAATGCTCTTAAACCTACGTTACCTAAATAAATACAAGCCTCGAACTGGGTAATATTATTCCTCTTCTTCGTATTATTTCTTTTATACATTTGTACAGTACCCTCAGACAACACAATCTCTTTATAGGCTATTTACAGATGCTGCAAAGGAAGCATAATCGATAGTATAGTCTCACTATTGTAACTACAACTCTCAGCAATAAAGACTTGGTGCAGCTGATTCACTAAATAGGCCACTCGTGATGCATCAGGTGAGGCAGTAGAAAAGTAGAACTCTAGCTCCACATCAGTCTATCGTTGACCACTGCAGTAGTCGTGGGCTAAGAAGCTGGACAGGATTATGTTTACCCATAACTGCAAAACCAAAACTCAGCGCCTCACATTCCACTGAAAATACACTATCTATACAACCAGTGAAGGCATCAGGACAAACAACTTGGCCACTCACTTGCAAGAATCTCTCTGTCTCGATTTCGCCCAACATTCTCCTCAAGAAGCGCAATGGAAAAGTCACCGTTGTTTGCTGAAATCCTGCAACCCTGAAGTACCTACAAAACAAGAGCTGCTAAATGGTTAAAAACAACTAGAGCATATTACTAACAATCGCTACTGTTACCACTAAATGATATGCTCTCAAACTGTTTGGCCACTAGGTCATTACGAAATTAATGATGAATCCTTAAGAAATAAAGGTGGGTGACTGTGATGAGGGCAATGCAGGGGAGGAGGCTCAAGGAGGGTTAACATATCCAGAAAAACCATCGGTCTAGCAGACAGAGTGCTGGCTTGGTTTTAATTCGCACTTGCCTGATAGTTTTCAATCCGAGTCGTGTAGGGGTCAGGTCTCACACACGAGATGGGTCACCTGTGAAGTCCCTCAAGGGTCCCTCCTCAGTCCCTTAATGTTCTCCATTTTTACACAGCTTCTGTGTAAAGCGGATAGGGCCCATGGAATAGGATATTACTTTTATGCTGACGGTACTCAGCGTATTTGTCATTCAAACCGTCGGAATCAGCTGCAGCAACTGATACACCGAATTCTTGCCTTGCCGACATTCGATCTTGGATGTCGGAAAATTTCTTCAAACTAAATGACAGTAAAACCGAACTGCTGCTCATAGGACAACCCTAAGCTTGTGGCTGGGTTAAAAGGCTCTTCTAATAGGTGATGCTGTTGCTTCACCATCACCACAAGCCCGAAATTTATGCTTCGTTTACGACAGCTGCCTTAATTTTAAAAGCATCATTTTAGAGACTGCTTCTACAGCTAGCCATCACGCCTGATCCATATCTAAGATAAGGAGCTGTCTTTTCATGGTGGCATGTATAAAATGTAACTGGCGCCCTTAGTTCTGTCTCGGCTTGATTATTGTAATTTACTTTTGGCTGGGATACCAAAAATGGAACCAGGCTACTACAAATGGCTAGGAATATTATTATGGCAAGGTTAGTTTTAAAGTCCCAGAGATTTGACCACGTGGTCTCCCTTTGCTAAAAGAGATGGAATGTCCCTGCCGAGTTGATCAAAGATATAGAGCAAGTTCTTGTACTGACACATAGGGCCGGGCACGGCTTGGCTTCTCTATATATCTATACCTAACTAAACTGCTGCACCATTTTCAGCCTCATGTGTCCTCAGGTCCTACTTGACGATAAATTCCGCTGTTTCTCTTCCTCTGCTTAAAGACCGTTGACGATAGAAGCTTCGGCTCTGCAGGTCCTAACTGTGGACTCGCTTCTATATTCTTATTACAGCGACAACTATTCTCCTGCCTCCTGCCGACTATGGCTCCAAACCTTTCCCACGGCCCTGGGCTGCTACTTCCATGCCACTCCACTACCCGTCAACCGTCTCCCTACTCTGCTATGCTTCCCACTTTCTCTTTAATGGTGAGATGAAGTCTGTTGGCTACCGTATGCATACCGAAAGCAGCTTAGGCTGTAGTGTGCTATACAAAACTCTCCAGTCTCCAATGACACCCATGTAGTCTTTGTGGGTTAACAGATGGAGATACATCACATTAAATTATGGTATGATAAGAGCTCAGCATGGAGCAGAGGAAAACTCCAGGATGATTTTCAAGAAGAAAACACACATCAGGAAGCCATCATAGTCATGCCTCCATGGTATGGCAATTTAAGGCTTCACCATGGCTTATTATTATGGGCTTTAATAATAAGGAATTCGTTCAACTCAGGTCATCGCAGTGCGAGGGCATGCATCGTGGCTCAGCGCTGCACGACCTGGGAAAATCAGCAGCCTCCTTCGCCCTATGCGGATGAGACACAGGAAAGACCGAATAACAAAGAGATCGACCAGGTTTCCGTCATGGCTGAGAATGCACCAATTCAGATTTGCTCGCCACGTGCATGAACTGCAGATTTGTCACACGAAGAGCATACAAGCAGATCATTTCGGCATGATACATATAAGCAACATACCAATCTGCTTGTCGGAATCTAACTGCATACCCATACCTCGTACAAACCTCAAATCCTTTGGAGACCCTGCATAAAGTTCGTATGCTCCCCAAGCCTGGAACTCACTCCCTCCCGACTTCTGTCACGCCATCCCTTGACTTGATCCCATTTAAAAAAGAACTTAAAAATGCACGCTAACAAAGAGAGTGCTTAGTGGGGGCCCCCTGTGATTTGTCCTTTAGTGCTTATGCATGCTGACTCTGTGCATGTCACCCCCTAATAATGTTATTCATGTTGTTTTATCACACATTCTGGTTTGGTCTAGCGGTTAAGGTGCTCGCCCCGACCAAGGTCTGACCGAGATCGTGGGCTCGACCCCGAGGCAATATGTGAAGCTCCTGAATAGAGATTAAGTTCTCTTGGGGCACTATATAAATGAATTATTTTAAATTATATGATACCACACACTACTACTCGCGTTTTTACCGTTGCACAAAAAGAAAGCGCCTAGAAAAAGATTATTTATCTGAGGGCACTTTATCAAGTGAATTATTATTATTATCACTATTATGTTCATTTTGAACAATCAAAAGATATAAATGCTCATGCATTGGTCACTGACAGCTAGGTATTTGAGCACATTTCGATACTACTGCTGTCCAAAAGCCCAACACTGCAGGAAATAGCAGAGAAGATGCACCCTATAAAGTCACTCATGTCATCAATGCAGTACAGCTGCGCTCTCCAAGCCTAAGCAACACTAGCGGGCCTAAGCCAAAGGATATGTCTTTGCAATATCTCTTATAAACCGATCTGAGCCAACGTTTCTATTACATGGACCAGCAAGCATAGTGTGCTGGAATCACGAAGCAGCAAAATCCAGTTACTAACACATACATGCATAGCCAAAAAAAAGCCATAGACAACACTCTTTCATAATAATGATAATAATATTAATAATGCACTTGATAAAGCGCCCTCAGAGAACTCAATCTCTTCCTAGGCACTTGCCCACAAAGCACCCACAACCTGTCTAGCCGTAAATACACACATGTGACCCACTATTAAGCTCTCAACTTGAGCAGCCAATCAATTGGTCTTACTAAAACCGGCACTACTATAATAATAACACACTAGATAAAGTGACCTCAGAGAACTCGTTTTTTTTCTAGGCGCTTGGCACTTACACTACTACATTCAGAAAGCTCACCAGAACATCATCATACTGCTGGGAAGCCGGTGGCTAACATATTTTTTTTTAATAAGGACAGAAAATAAAAATACTTATACCAACCAGCGGTAGTAGCAGGTATTATCAGGACCAAAGCTCAACCAAGAGGAAGACCAAACTAGCTTTAAAAAAAGGCTTCTTCCATAAGCAAGCCTGGCTCCGATTGCTTGACTGTACTTACAATTTTATTATGCTTTCCTGCTATTAGTCATGTACCATCACGCCGGTGGACCAGAAGATATCCCGATCAATCCATGAAAAACCACAATTCCCACAGAAAACAGTATGGAGATACAGTTAACATAACATAGGCAGGGCGGTAGTGAAATCGATGACGGATGTGAAAGGCACATCTAGTTTCGTGTAAAATGCGCTGTAAAATGTATGAGTAGGGTAAATACTGTGATGATTCAGGAAAACAACGAAGAGCCAGGTATTTGAAAATTTGCAACAAGATCACATATGCAAATATACTGCAACGAGGCTAGGGTTACACTATACATACATGGCAGTTAAAGCGATGCGCATATGGATTCATTAAAAGGCCTAGGCATTAGAGAATGAGGTAGGGAAACCTTTCTTGCAAGACTCTGGGCCCACCTTATACCAAATTCACCACAACAGAAAAGGCTACACGTGGCAGGTGATGACAACAAGCAGACCGGTATGGCTGCATTCGGTGCAGCATAAGCTACTGCACTAGCTGCACAGTTTGCATTAATTGCTTGCTTGTTCGAAGCAGGGGTGGGTTACCTGATGCCAATCTGTAGTTAGAGAATCGATCTCATGTATAAGGTCTATATATAGACATGCATTAGGGAACTCCTCCCAGACTATTGCTCATACGTCTACATTGGTTTCTTCCTAATTCACGAGGAAAACCATACAGGTGCTCGATGGTATTTGAAAGGTGGCAGACACAAACTAAAATAAGAACCTTTTTGGGGAATTTCAGATGATGGTAGAAGACAAATGAAGAAAACTCAAAGTGCAGCACCAAATTCGGCTTAAACAACAAATAATGAGTCAGTTTATATGAGTAAGGAGCCGGATAGATATCGGCATGTCAAAAATTAAGAATCACCTGCCACAATAATATTGCTCGATGGTTCACTTCTCTTGCTGAGAGGTGCAAACCGCCTGAATGGAGATTAATTTCTATTAGGAGTTTTACAAAGAATCCATGATTATTATTATTAGTAGTGTTGTTGTCAAATCAACCCTATAACATTGGAATAATGCACAGGACCACGTGGGTGCTCAAAGTCAGACTTAAAGCTATGGCTTAGCCTTGTAATACAAGGTAGGTGTTGGTGAATGTGCAAAGTGAAGGAACATATTTATACAGGTCATCTGATCACCAATTAAACTATGACCAAGGACGAACAGCTCGCACCTGCGTCATATTTCAATAATGAAAGTGCAACTCTCTAAACGAATAAGCTTAAACTCCTGCATGTAATACTGCATTGCATACAACAGCCTAGTCAGATACCTGCTCCCAGAGCACATTTGTTATTACAAACAACTCTCTAATAATCTAGGTGAAAGCAAAAATCATTAGAGAATTTCAGATGGCATGCATAATAACGCGATTCGGTAAATTAGTTAACATGGCAAGATCTTTAGGGTAGCATTGGGTGCTAAGTAGCTGACCTTCCATTCCTTGGCAAGGCTGTCGTTTGGCTGAGACCTCTGAGATAAATTTTTCACATACGCAGACAACAAAGATGAATCAAAGATGAACTGCAACGTCTTCATACCATAGAGGGTAATCTTGTGCAAAAATAGATATTGCTCCTGCAAAGATTGACCGGCGTTCATTCTTACCTAAGCCAGCCTCAACAAGCAATTACTGAGAATTTCGCAAAGTACCTCCAACTAAATCGATTCAGCTAACACTGTAATTTCCTATTACAGAAGGACACGTCTAGGGTGTGTCACTGAAATGCATCGATTGCCTACGGTCGGTGACAGTAGCATTCAGAAGCCCACTTAATAGAGCTGTACGTTAGCATGGACACCAAGTTAAAAACATTAATCAGGAAGTTATGTCTGCAGTGAAGTGCATGCATGTGATGATTGTGAGCAGCCCTGGTATGCTAGCACAAGCATTCGGTGCCACGTTAACTGCTCAAATAGCTGAAGTTTCAAAGTAACACTGTTTTGTCTGAGGAGCAGCCTACAATTAAAAACCATTGAATGTCTAAATAGACGAGAGAATGGAGGGTCAATCACCTTTCTGGCGTTACAGCAGTTGATGATTGGGCTATATTAGAACTGTTTGGCATAAACGTTTCCTTAGACACTACATCCTGCTTTGGCAGTGCTCCCAAAAAGCCGGATTGAACATCCCATTGTCAGCTGACAAGAGGTACCGCAATACACCATTATCAACCTGCTCAATTGAACCTAAGTCCGTAGGAGGTAAAGTTCCAAGGCCAATGACAAAATCCTACATAGCATACATGGCAGACGAGCACTTTCTCTTGTTGGACAATGCACAAAGTATTGCTGTCTACTTTCATTATCCATCTTATTCGGGAAACAAGGAAGTGCATAGATTCCTTCAAACTTGGCCCTAAGCCTGCGGCAAGATATCAAAATTGGCAAGCCTGTATGACTGTTGCATTTTTTTTCTAGCCACCATTTAGAACAGCTAATAACCAAAACGCAGCCACAAAACATACATCGAGACATACCGAGAGAAGGATAAGAAATTAAAGCTTAAGAAGCTATTGACTATAACCACACATGGTATGTCTGAGGACGTCGAGGAACAAAAACAACGATAAATGCATGCAAGCAAATATAAATACATTTTGAATTCATTCGAAAAATCCATCGAATACACTTAAACGGCAATACGCTTACAAATAACTGCAATCGATATACTGCTAATGAGCTTCCATTTCCACGATAAACAAGGCACAACTGCGGTTTGACCCCTATATTATACCTAATTGCTTTACGAGTTCACCAACCGATTTTCATGCAATTATCATTTTCAAGCAATCGCCTTCAATAGTGAGGCGAAGAGCATTTTTTAGGCCATGGCGAGAACGCCCATGTGCAAGCAGATATAATACAACGGCTAAACCCAAAGCTCTACTCTGTATTAAGTGTAATCAAAACCGCAATTTCGAGATCTATAGTGTGCAAATGGCAGTAGTATCGTAGTGTTTCGGTGTATCTCTGCTAATCGCGGGACCCAGTTTGAATTGTGTTGCTAAAAAGGAGGCCGGGTTCTGCCTAGGCAATGCTGGTCCGTGTCATCCTGAGCTTTAATCCATTAATCGTGAAAGAGATCAGTGGCAATCTGCTGCTGTAAGAGGTGTGGCTTAGCTGCTGTTATCAAATGGTCTAAGACTGGCCATGGGCTTCCTGCCGAAACTCAATATCAACTAACCGAACAATGCCAACCAGGATGGCCAAGATAATAATAGTAATAGCATTAATAATAATAATACGTTTTTTCAAAGCATCCTCGGATAAATCCATCTCTTTCTAGGCACTTTACATTTGCTGAGGTGGGCAACGGTAGAAGTATGTAAGTGTCGACCTCGTACACAACCCACCGAACGCTTTGTAAAATCTTGGTCTGGCTAGCAAGAAGTGAGCTCAACTCCTAGTGATACTTCAGCTGCTATCGGCCACTGATCAGAACCAACCTTTTAAGTAACGAGTGTCTCTTTTTGCAGAAGTTTCAAGGAGCCGCTAAGTCAAATGCTGCCTAGTAAAATGGCAAGCTCACCCAAACTGGAAAAGTGGGCAAAGCTACCATCCAGCATTGGCTACCAAATGCATCCGGAAAGCTGCTCTAAATAAGGCCTTGAATGCACAGAGTCCTTTCCCACTAGAGCAGCCTCCAGATGACAGCCGATCTGTCGATTTCTGGACCTAGAGTGGCCGATTTCAAGAGAACAACTATTACGAGCAGGCACTGAAAAATGACTTAGTCTGAGACAAAGAGCCGTCCAGATAAATGTGCATCTAGTGCCCAAAGGCACTTGCAATAACAACACGTTGAGTGGCATGCGATAGCAACCACATCAATTGCTGTACTAATTGAAATATTGGCTGGTTTTGGCAGCCTCTTTTGTACAGCGGCAGAAGAACCTTTACGGCTATCACCACAGCTTGCAGCTGCCATAAAGGATCGCCCACCACAGGATTCAAGCCCACGACCTCAGGAGCGAGGTCGTGAAAAGCAACCTTACCTAGTGTGCCTTCATTGCTCATCGCTGATACAGACCAGAGCAACAAGCAGCGATTAATTTCCCGGAATGTATAGCTTGCCAGAAACTGTAAAACCTCGTTCGACGATATCTGTTGTTTAATGACAGGCAACTCTATGCTGTCTGCTCTAGAAAATCCCATCAGGCATCACAGATAGTTGGTCATTGACCCCCTCAAGCGGGCTCACAGAATATGCCCTACTTTAACTCGATCAGCACCTCATGTGTCTGTCGAATTGAAATTATTATTGCATGCTAGAATTTTTCATTACTTGCGAATCTTGCCCCAGCTAAAAATCGAGGATCTGCCATTGGCTGCAACACTGGTAGGAAATCCCACTACCATTTAGCCCAGGTGACTGGGTAAGGTACTACCAACCAACAATGTGACACGATAACGACTGAAGATTAGAGCTGCTGCTAGATCAAGAATGTCAGTTTTACAGAAGTTCCTTTAATTTGCATCCCAGACCTTAGTTTGAACCATTTGCATTCTCTGGTCTCGTAGAGCAACAAGGCAGCTGTCCACGTCGACGTGCCCCGAAGCTTCGTAGCGACTTTGCAGGTAGTCAAACGCAATGAATGTTCCTGTGCGGCCGACTCCGGCACTGCAATACATGAGAGCATCGATTAAACAGCAGGGACATGCGACGGTGCAAAAATCCCCAGACGAGCGAGCAATAATCAACTGGCTGAGCTGCACTGTGTGCCGGTATAGCTGCGACTGCTTCTATCAGTAAACACCGAAAAAGTACTTGTACTGGGACATGAAATGGTGAATGTCCAGGTTATATATAATAATTCATTTTGTAGATTAGTTTCAGAAAGCTTAAATGAGTGTTTTTGGGGAGCTTCGCATGGACAATCCTATGTCTATCGTGTTAGCATTAGTGGGTCCCTGTGATTCGTCCTTTATGTGCTCATGCATGCTGACACCATGCATGCTGTCAATAACCATACTTGCATGCTGACCTTGTGCATGTCACCCCTAACCATGTTATTAATATTGCTTATCCCGCAAGATATTACTCGCCATTCAATACGTTTCCCTTTGCAGCAAATGTAAAGCGCCTAGAAACAGATTGAGTTATCTGAGTGCGCTTTATCAAGTGTATTAATATTATTATTAGCATCGACATTTGTTTGGGTGTTGTTAAGGTTTCTTACACCCGAGTCTCAGTAAAAGGGTAAAAACGTCTGCACGTTAAATACCCCAAGCATGATGATGGACTGCAGACTTTTCTCTAACTGATGGTAGTGCAGTGTGGAATTCATCATCAACACGAAATTTGGGTGCCTTCTTTTATAGCTGCTTGAAGTTTGAAGCTCCATTATGAAGACTGCTTTAACAGCAAGCCATTACGTTTTATTAGTGACTAAGATTCAGGATTGTCTATCACGATGGTGTGCTAATATAAAACTAGTTGTGTGTTTTGTCTAGGCTGGACTAATTTAATTGCATATTGGCTGGGGTACCAAAATCAGCAATAAATCATCAGCAGATGGTGCTAAATGTAGCTACAAGGCTAGCCAACACATCTTACAGGTTTAGCTAAGAGTTGGCAGTGCTGGAGCAAATACGAAAGCTCGTGGTCAATAGCAGGCCACAGATCAAAATTCGTACTCGGTTTCAAAAGGCCCGCACCAGTTTCAGCCACCACATTTCCACAAAAAAAACAATCAGCTACTCCATTCCAGTATTTTATATTTCATACAGTATTTTGGAAATCGACTGCCCAGCAAAAGCTACTACGGGAAAGAAAACGAGCATTTTGAAAAAGCAAAGTGTGGCTCAACAAAAGCTGTGAAGACAATGCTTATGGCAACACGTGGATCGTACCAACGTTGAGTAAATTGCGCATCCCTCACCTGCAGTGGACGATCATAGGACTATTAACAAGGTGCAGATTTTTCACGTGAGCAGATAACTTTGCATAAAACGTGATTACTTCAGCAAAATGTTCTGGAACAGAGTGGTCCTTCCAACAAAGAAGGTGATAATGGCTGACCGTTCGAGATTCAGTTCCCTGAAATGATAAGCATGCAGGACTCTGAACTTTCATCCACCCCAAAGGTTGAATCATCGCAGGGAAAGCTTCGTGGCAAAGTGAGCAAAGCAGACATACACACTGCACATCCAGGATCGAAATCGTGTGCGTATCGTAAATGGTCTGCGATCGAATAGTCACACTGATAGGAAATTCTTCACTGCCAGGCTTTGGGAAATATACTTCACATTTTTTCTGGAAAAAAGAACTGATGTCGAAAGATAAATCAACCAAGTAAATACAGTGCATGACGGCAGCTGATTTTGCTTTGGTAATAAGAAAACACATCAATAATGGTCCTTGCCACTTACAATGAAGTAATGCACCACTAGCAAATTTTTTTTAAATAACAACAGGATTACAATTATTGCCACAACAATGCAGTAAGTACAGCTTCAGTGCTGGTAACTAACGAAAGCTATCACATAGGAAAAAACATAAGATGTACTTACTTCAAATTGCTTGGACGGTGCAGTACATACCCACAAACGTGAGGATTGTGTAAAAGAGCAAAGGAAAAGAGCCAAACATTTGCTAACAAACACGGAAGGCCACCATGAAGCCAAAGAGGGCATACGATGAGCGTTTACACTTTGAACCAAAGATGCTAGCAGCTAGTCCGTACCTTTTCTCATTCGGGGGTCTCTGGGGGGAGGGCTATTTACGAGCAGTAGATGAAGCTACAGCTAGGTAATGTCTGCATGCCCGGTCAAACTCAAAACCAGCCTCTCAGCCTGTCAATTATCACCATATAGCTCCCCGGACATTTCCGAACACCAGCTAGAAGTGTTCACACGTTGCTTAGTACTTGTCTGTATCTCCTAGCAAAATTTATGCTTTCCACTATGCACTTCAAGTTTGACTCAAAGATTGAGTAACTTACATTGCAGCTGCTATCCGATTGTAGAATTTCCAGCACCTTAAAATAACGGCCATTTTTGAGAAAGATGGCTCAATTATACACTTGGTGTAATTTTAATGTTGGACATGGTCTCAACGATGTTGATAATTACTAGTTGTAAAAAGCATAATGCCCAGCTATTATGCACGTGGTCTGTTACTAAACTCTCAGCTCCAAAGCTAGTTTAAACGGTTCAACTGTAATTACTTCATGCATAAGATAGTGGCATCCATACTAAAAATACTGATATCTATTCAGTGAGAATGCTCGAAAATGAGCAGGGTGAAAACAAAACAAACTCACACACAAGCTTCGTTGCAGGTAGGCAAAACAAGGGGCGAGGGAAGATGATTTAGCATGTAGGAAATCCAGGTAAGTGTTCTACCAGTGAGCACGTTATAGAGGATCGTGGGCTAGGGGATTTGAGTAGCTAGCTGAGTCACAATTTGAGCTGCAGTAAGGACACCTACCCTACTGAGTCGATCACGAAAGCAAGCCTCATATCACCATGGCTGAAGAGCCAGACCAGATTAGTTGGTAAATGTATTTGTGACATCCCCTCGTGTCTTCTATAACTCACTCCTTGCTGGTCTACCGGCTTGTGCACTCAGGCGCTTACATCTGGAGCAACACTGTGCAGCTAGGCTTTTCTGTCGTGAGCGTCAGAGATGCCACATCACACCACTTCTAGTCGACCTGCACTGGATCCCAGTCAGGTAAGGCACCGACTTTAAGGTTAGTTTTTGTCATTAACTTTTAGTTTACTTCATTCTATGGCTCCAGCCTACCTGTCAGGTCAACTTCCACATTAAGCAAAGCATCCGATCACAAGTTTTAACCGTAGCTCAATGTACAAGCCCAAAATCCTTCGGAGACCATGTCTTTAGTGGAAATGCTTCCAAAGCCTGGAACTGATGCTTGACGTGTCAAGACATCTGATCTGACAAAATTTATAAAGAAACTAAAAAAGCACATATTTATTACAGCATTTAGTAGGTCCCTGCGAAGCTTTCAGAATTCAGGCACCTGTCGAAGACGAAACTTAAATCATGTGCACTTGGTGATGGTCACACAACATCATCTATTACTAGGAGAGCCACACCCTTGTGGTATACAATGAGAAGCAGTTTCGTCTAATCGTCGTTAGGTTTAAGAAATTTGCCTATATCCAGGAACGAATTTCGGCAAGACTATCGTTTACCAGTGGCAGCAGTAGATTCCGATGGGTTGCTAGTAAGTTCCAGTCTGGCTTTAGAGCTAATCACTCCACAGAGTCAGCATTACTTAGGGTGTACAACGACCTACTTAGGAATGCAGACATGGGTAGAGTGTCTCTGCTTGTTTTGCTCGATCTTTCGGCAGCTTTTGACACCATCGATCGCAAAGTTCTTCTAGAGCGCCTCTCATCTCACCTGGCATCACTGGCACTGCTCTGCAGTGGTTCAGGTCCTATCTCAGTGGGACACTCCAGAGTATTGACATGAATGGACAAAGATCATCTGATGTACCTCTGAAATATGGAGTACCTCAGGGCTCAGTGCTAGGTCCGGTTCTTTTCACGGTTCATACTCTGCCTCTTACCGATGTGATTGCCAAGCATAATCTAGGCTTTCACTTCTATGCGGATGACACTCAGTTGCACCTTTGCTTTGATCCCTCCAAGCCTTCGAGCACCTCAAATTCTCTCAACTCACTTGCTGCATGCATTGATGAAATCCGCACATGGATGGCAGCAAATTTTCTCATACTAAACGATGATAAAACTAACTTACTAGTTATGGGCAAACCCAGTGTGATTCAGAGATTGGAAAGGGTGTCTCTCAAAATTGGCTCTGCCAGCATATCTCCTGTCGAATCAGCTCGAAATCTAGGAGTCATATTCCAAAGCAACCTCTCGTTAGACGACCATATCAGCTCCACAGTCAAATCTGCCTATTTTCTGCTTCATAACATTGCTAAAATTCGGGCTTGTTTAGGTAAGGATACCACGTCTAAGTTGGTCCATGCATTCGTGACATCCCGTCTCGACTTCTGCAACTCACTGCTTACTGGCCTACTAGCATGTGCGATCAGGCGATTGCAGCTGGTGCAAAACTCTGCAGCTAGGCTTGCCTGTCGTGAGCGTTGCAGTTGCCACATTACTCCACTTCTCGCCGACCTGCACTGGTTACCAGTCAAGCAACGGATTGACTTCAAGGTTTTGTCGCTCACTTTTAGGTCCCTTCATTCTATGGCTCAAGCCTATCTGTCAGATATACTCCCCCATAGGCCAAGCATCGTACCACCTGCTTTTCGGAATCCAACAGTCTAGAAATACCTCGTACAAACCTTAAATCCTTTGGAGACCGTGCATTTAGCTCGTATGCTCCCAAGCCTGGAACTCCCTCCCAAACTGCGTCAGAACATCCCCTGACCTGACCACATTTAATAGAAACTTAAAAACACACCAATTTAGGACAGCATTTAGTGGGTCCCTGTGATTCGTCCTTCACGTGCTTATGCGTGCTGACACTGTGCATGATGCCACTAACCACATTTGCATGCTGACTCTGTGCATGTCACCCCTAACCATGTTATTCATTTTGTTTGTTTTTCAAGCATGATTTTACTTACCATTCAATTGCATTTCCCTTTGCAGCAAATGTAAAGCGCCTAGAAAGAGATTAGGTTCTCTGAGGGCGCTTTATCAAGTACATAATAATAATTATTATTATTATTAAATGACAAAAATAGCTTACTGCAGTCAGCTTAAAAGTGATAGCTGCTTCCAAGGGGCCGAATCACTTTTCCCAGAGCTTGAATATAAATGGAAACAGCACAGGACCGACGATGGACCCTTGAGGGACTCCACAGGTGACGGGTCTCTTCGATGGGACCTGACGTCAACACGACAAGGATTTAACGTATTCGGACAGCTGCAATTTTAACCACGCAGTGCCTCTTCTGCAATACCAATCACTGTTATCAAGGGTTCAGGTAGGCTGTCGTGATCAAAGGAGTCAAAGGCAGCTGATAGATCCAGCAGTGCTAGGCAGCTAATTTATTGTCCATACAGGACCTGAGGGGCTGAAACTGGTGCAGCAGTTCAGCTAGGCATGGAGGTGCCAAGCCCGTGGTGGGCCTCACAGGCCAGTGCAAGAAATTCGCTCTCTATCAGCTGATGTACCGACAGACATCCTAGCTCTTTTAGCAAAGGAGACACGAGGTCAAACCTCTGGGACTTGAAGACTAATCTTGCAGCAATATTTATCACCAGCTGAAGTGGCCTAGCTGCTTCCTTCGGTAGCACAGCCAAAATGGAAATACAATAATCGATCCAAGACAGAACTAAGGAGCTAGTTAAATTTTTTGCAAGTCACTGTGGAAGACAGCTCCTAATCTGAGAGATAGGGATCGGACGTAATGGCTAGCTGTAAAAGCAGTCTTCTGAATGAAGCTTTTAAAATTAAGGCAGCAGTCGAAAACGACACCTAAATTTCGAGCAGTTGGTGTTGGTCGCATAAAAGCATCACCTATTAGAAGAGCAAAGCCTGTTAATCCAGCCACACACTTAAAGTGTTCTATGAGCAGCAGTTCGGTTTCATCGTCATTAAGTTTCACGATATTTTCCGACATCCAAGTTCGAATGTCGGAAAGGCAAGAACTCGGTTTATCAGTTGCTGCAGCAGACTGACGGTTTGAAGGATAAGTACAGCTGAATATCGTCAGCATAAAAGTGATATACTATTCCATGGGCCTTAATCACTTTCCCCAGAGGTCGACTATCAATTGAGAACAGCAAGGAACAGAGGACAGACCCTTGAGGGGCACTACAAGTGACTGGTCTCGTGGGTGAGACCTGACCCACACGTGACACGGACTGAACACGATTTGATAAGCATGATTTGAACCAAGCCAGTGTGCAAGACCAATCGTTGTTCTAAATCGTTCACATAGGACATCGTGATCTGTGGTATCGAAGGCAGCTGATTGATCTAGCAGAGCTAGTGCAGTGACATTCCCACCATCGTTCCAGCATAGGATTTCATTAGTTACACGGAGGAGAGGATTTTCGGTAGAGTCCTGCCGCTTGAATCCCGATAGATTTTTTTCTGAGACTTCATTGTTCGCAATGCTTGCTACCAGCTGCTTAGCGATAACTTTTTAAGACTTTCCGACCAAAAATTAGGAGATAAACTGGGTGATAGTTTGCAACGGCCACAGTGTCCAATCCACACTTTCCAAGTATACATCTGAATTTGAGCAATTTTTAAGACTTAGAAATAACCTTTTTTCCAGAGAAGGAATAGAAATCTCGGTCAAGGCTGGGCTACGTTTAACTACGAGTGAAGGCCAAATAGATTCGTCCTGGTGAATGCATTTTAAGTTGCGTCGCTGGAAAAAGTCGACGTTACTATGTGCACACGACAGAGCAGGAACAGTAACCCAAACCGAGCAATGATCCGATAGAGTCAGCCGGCACACCATAGGTTGGTAGAGCAGACGTCCTTAACAATAAAAAGGTGTCATGTTCCAACGTGACCTTTTGTTAGACAACACCATCAGCTCCAAAATCAAGTCTGAATACTTCCAGCTACATAACATTGCTAAAACTCGGGCTTGTTTAGACAGGGATATCACACCTATGTTGTCCATGCATTTTTTTAAATCCCTTCTTCACGTATGTAACTCACTGCTTACTGGTCCACCGGCATGTGCAATCACGCACTTACAGCTGGTGCAAAACTCTGCAGTTAGGCTTGTCTGTCGTAAGGTGGCCCAGTAGCCACATCGTACCTTTTCTCGCCGACCTGCACATGCTACCAGTCAAGCAAAGCATCAACTTCAAGATTTTGTCGCTCACTCTTCGGTCCCTTCGTTCTTTGGCTCCAGCCTGTCTATCATATGTACTGCCCCACAAGACTAAGCATTACACAACCTGCTTTTTGGAATCTATCTGTTTACATATACCTCGTGCAAACCTCGAATCAATTGGAGACCGCAGCTTTAGTCAGTATGCTTGGAGCTCACTGCCGACTTGCATCCGACCTACCTGACTTGACCACATTTAAAAAATAAATAAAAATAGTCCTAATCATCACACCATTTAATGGGTCCCTGTAATTCCACCTTTACGTGCTTTTGCCTGCCGACCTTGCACATGTCACCCCTAACCATGTTATTCTTGTTGTTTATCGAGCATGCTGACAATAACCATTCGATCGTGCTGCATATGCATCAAATGTAAAGAGCCTAAAGAGGGATTGAGTTGACTGAGGGTCCTTTGTCAAGTGTTTTATCATTATTATTATCATTATCAAGGCATCAAAGCATGTGTTTCCATCGATGGTTAGACTTATATAATATATATATATATATATATTATTTAAGTCTAACTTCAATCTACTTAATTTGTATAGCACCCTAAGAGAACTTAATGTCTATAAAGGCACTCCGTGATGCCACGGGCTCACGACCTCGGCCAGACCTTTGTCGGGGCAAGAAGCTTAACCATTGGGCCGAACCAGTGGTGCATGGTTTCGTTGCCGTGCTCATGTCGCCAGCCCTACAACTGACTAAACCAACCACTGAAAAGTTTGCATTACATAATTACCAGGACAGCCAGATACAGGTGTTAACGGAAACTTGATAAGAGAACTATTTATATGGTAACCTGTGCACCATTTATTTAGCTGTTTTTGAGCAGCATTTTGACTCGTTACATAACGGAACGGTCTTACCTGAACCGAAGACCGAGAGCTGGCTATTGCAAAAACCAGTTTCAAACGAGAGTGACCACAAGGAAAGAACCCATGCACACATGATTAAGATATTGACGTCCACATACCTTGCTGGACTCAACAAAGTTGGTTAACATAACAATGACCACAGCATGCTGCTCCCATACCATTTGCCAGAAATCATTCACAGTCTTAACAGATGGCCCTGAAACGACCATTCAAGGCGATGTAATGATAATGGTGCATGCGTACGGACAGCTGCCAATGTGCAAGGTTCAGAATAAATATAGAAGCCTTTAGCCTGACCTTGGGTTGCTATATACTTCTTAGGTTGGGAGAATCCCTGAAACCAACAAGTCATCCATGAAGACCAGCTGTGCACAGTAGCAAGCCACAGTGCTGGACCACGTTGCAGCAAGCATTGCAATAATTCATTGCCAATGCTTACGTTTATATATGATGCATTAATATAACCATTAGTTCCTAGCCCAATCATAACTCTGGTAGCATCATCTGTAGTAAAACGATAAAAGAAAGTTTAACAAATGGCATGCTCTACCACATTCTACATATACAGCTGCTGCCCCAAGCAATGCATTAGTAACCAATGACCCAAAAACCCGATATTGTGGTAAAATGATATACCATTAAATCAAAAACAAGCCAATTCCAAAGCCAAGTTTTGCAGCTGACTGCTTGAACAATTACCGACTTTTGATGAGCTTTAAAGAAAATTGACAGATAGCTACGATGAATAAGTTTACGATTAAAACCAATCTGCACACAATGTGCACAAGTGCATCTACGGTGTCATACCGATAGCAACAGTGATGTTACCATGCTTAAAAAAATCATGATGCTAATGACTTGTATGTAATGTTAAGTTTGCCAATTGGGTATCGAATCTAAGGCGCACACTTGCATCGGCTCTGCTTTATCTCCACTACCTAGGCGAAAATGTTGGGCAAGTAAACTTGCTATCCAGGAATGAGGACACAGCTCGACAAACAGCCGAAAAATGGCTTGTCTTTTTACTTTCACATGCCACTGCAGTAAGCAGATAAGGCAGCAGACTTGGTTATCGGAAAGCCAAAAACAGAGCCATGCAAGTCTTGAGACCGCTCAGAGGTGCGTTGAAAGGGATAAATCGTACAATGACCTAATAGATGGCAGCTAGTGACATGCTTAAAGAAAACCAGGGGAATGGTGGCTCGTGGTTAGAACAGAAAGAATTATAAAGTCCTACGCCTAAACTGAAGATGCTCTAAACAAAAAATTGAATCAGCTAGGTCTATTACATAGGATGGTCTGCTTTAAGTGACTACAGTTACGCAATCATACTCGGGTCTCAGCAGCAGCAATGCTCCTTAATTCAATTTACATCACCTAAGAGAAAAACCAATAAATCCAACGCCAGCCTTCTGTGATCACCCGAGCTGAGCTGATGCACTAGAGTCATACTTTCTCTCTTACTAATATACATAACAATACTTTTTTTTACAATTGCTTTCTACCACAACATATTACTTACATGGAATTATGTTATTAAACCTGTTCTTTAGCTTGTTGGCAGGGTCTTTGCCAGCTATGCAGGAGTGGTTTTCATTTGCAACGATTTCCTACCGAACAAACAGAAAGTCATGCAATTAGTAACTAAGTTATGCAGCTTTAAGCTTTGCTGGTAATAAAATCGACAAAGTTGTATGATCTCAGCAGAAATACATGCTTAGCATAAGTGACCGGAAACAAAAAACTGTAAAGCGAAACTAGTTTGAACACAGGCATTTTTTGATTCGTAAAAGTTCTCTTTGAACAGAGCATATTTTCAGATGTCATTTAGTAATTGGTTTGCTAAAAACTACTTATAAGGATGGTATACCAAATACAGCAGTCATCAGATAAAAATTAGACAAATTATAAAGGTTCTTAACAAGTATTGTCTATTGCAAACTAGCCATCACGTCTGCAAATGCATGCTTGCTTAGGATTACAAAGGCAAACGTCAACAGCTGATTTAGAAGACTTCTCATTGTTGTCCCTTTCTCTTAGTGAGGCAATCGATTATACGTCCAGACCTGTTAAATTGCTCAATCTGTAGAGCATAAGACGAGTAAGCTAAGATTGTTGGACCACAACCGCCTGAGGCTAAATTATTCAGTGCCTCGGGAGATTACCACTAATTACTGCACTGCATCTTTAAATTACTGCTTTACTGCATCCAGCGCTAATGGAGGCCACAGGCACACATGCACACACACACATACAAACACACACACACACTCGCACGCACACACACACACACACACACACATTCACATGCACACACGCGCGCACACACAGACACAGACACACACACGGATACACACACACGGATACACACACACGGATACACACACACGGATACACACACACACACACACACACACACACACACACACACACACAAACACTTGGCCATGCTCGGGTTGCCGAAGCTATGGCAAGCCACAGCTCGTGGCATTCCAGGCATGTGGCTCAGTAGTTAGGCTCTCTGTTCGTCGAACGCAGCATGCTTAATCATGGCAGTTTGGCATGCCTACCATCCAGCCAACCACCTGCTACTACAAGCACATGCATTCATTAACTTGCTGCATTAGCTGGGGTAGGAGAATGACAGCAGAAGGCTTTAACCAGAGCACTAAAAAATTATACCTGATTTAACAGCCTCTTTTCATAGCGACATAATAGTAGTTGTACTACTATTATTATTATTATCACATTTGAAATAGTAACCTCAAAGCACTCAATATCTTGCTAGGCACTTTACATTTGCTGCAAAGAAAGCAGGATCGAATGGTTAGTGGTAGCATGCTAATAATACTAATGGTAATAATAATAATACACATGACAAAGCTCCTTCAGAGAAGTCAATCTCATTCCAGGAACTTTACATTTGCTGCAAAGGAAACAAGATTAAATGGTGAACGGTATCATGCTTGATAAACAAGATGAATTACATGGTTAGGGGTGACATGCACAGGGTCAGCATGCAAGTGAGGTTAGTGGCATCATGCAACAGTGTCAGCATGCGTAGGCACATAAACAACGAATTATCAAGACCCACTACACGCTGTCATAAATAGATGAACCCAGTAATCAACAAAAAGAACGTGGTTAGGGGTGACAAGGTCAGCATGCAAGTTTTGTTAGTGGCAGCATGCTACTATGTCAGCAGGCATAAGCACACAAAGGTCAAATCAAAGGGCTCACTAAATGCTGAGATGAATATATGTGTTTTAGTTGCTTTGCAAATGTGATCAAGACAAGAGACGCCATTTTAAACTTTAAAGCCACTTTAAAGTGGATGAGTTGCTTGACCGGGAGCGAGTGCAGGTCGGCAAGAAGTGGTGAGATGAAGCAACTGCAAAGCTCACGACAGACAAGCCTAGCTTCAGAAGAACCTTAAAGGCTATTGCCCCAGCTTTCTAAAGCAATAAAGGATCTCCCACCGAAGGATTCGAACTCACGACCGCTTGATCAGTGTTCCATGGAGGTCGTGAAATCCCACTGCCTTACCTAGCACTCCAGAATTTAAAAAAATCCCTACCTTAAACGATGCAAAACTTGTTATCGTTGCTAAGGTTAACGGCAGACGGCGGTGGATCACAATGATTTTAAATCGAATCGGACATTAGGTGAAGTTTGAAGAATTTGAATAAAAATTGGGGTTTTGTATTCGAGAAGATACTGCACCTCGATCTTTTTGCTTTCAACGCAGACTAACTGAATACTTTTAGTTCGGCAAAAGAATGAGTGGAAGGGCTGAGTCCAATTTTGCCACAAAGGCATATGCAATAAAATCACAACACAAAAATGCATGCATGAGACAATTTTAATCAAAGGACTAATTGCTCCTCTAAGCTGCGTTAAAACGTCAGACATCAGCTATACCCTATGAAGCCTCAGGATTTCGTTGCACAAACTTCACAAGCCACGTGAGGATTTAAGAACTTCCTCTTTGTGGAGGTGCCAATCTGGTGTAAGACATGGCATCCCATAACATCCTTTAAAGACTATTAGGCTCGCGAATGATAATTAAAGGGAACAACACTTAGCCAAATCAATAGTGCACATTCGCAACCGATTGAAATCGTAAACTAGTAGTAGATGTACTAATCTATGTTTTACCCCCTGTCAAAATCTCATTACAGGTACTTTAAAACTCACTGCAACACAAATTTAACAAGGGTTGTAAAATCCAAAGTGTTATTAGCAGACGATCATGCAAATGTACAAAGTAACATGCTTAGGCCCGCATATGAAGGCACACAAAAAACGTTTAAGACCACTGATTAGTAGAAACCCTAGTAATTAGTAGGCACAGATATGCAGGCAAAGCACATATGAGCACAATAGTTTGACTGGGGTACAGATAATGTTGAGAGGGAGTCCAAAATAAAGGGGTTGCTCTCATGCAGAGACAGGATGTCTCAAAATTGCTAACTTGTGTGACTGACGAACTCTTGTCTATGTGGGCTAAGACTTTGGCAATGTGCCTCAGCTGAAAGTAGGCTGGTGCAACGACTGTGGGAGGAGCAACGTGCTCATCTACTGAGAAATCGTTGTGAAGCAGCATCTGCAGATTATGGGTAGCTGTCATTTGAGTCAGCGACCAATCTTAAGGTCTTTCGACTCAAGAACCAACTGAGGAGCAAAAATCGACCGCTCCTCAACGCTCAAACTGCATTCAGCTCGTCAGCACGTGATTGCGCCAAGATTGAGAGTGCTCAGGCAAGGAATACAGTGTATGCCAGGACGGTAATATAGTAGCATAGAGTCTACTGAAAATATGAGACAGCTATAATTATGCAATTGCTGGTTCTCTCCCCTAATTTCATGGATGATCAAACCGAACTTATCTAATGTCACTTGAAATCACATATTAAGCTGTTTTAAGTAATACATGCTAGCAGCAGATAAATGTCTATTGCAATCATCTGCATACCAAAAATCAGATTACATAATAAACAAAATCTCTTACAGAGAATCGATTGGCAATCACGGCTTCCGCTTTCACGTAGAGATCAAACTGTTGAAGATTCATGCCAAATGTGTTTCCATACATCGGCTCATTGCAGTTCATTGATTCTTCAGTTGATACAGCTATCAAGTAAAGCAAATGACAACTCAAACAATTTGTTTTTGCAGTGACCAGGCTGTAAATATATTATCACGAACTTATTCAGTGAGGCGGCCACCAGCATGACATTCATTCAAGGAAAAAATTTGCAGCAAGGTAACTCAATATAAGAACCGGTACTGTATAGCTTCAAGTGCAGCATAATCACAGCCAATGCACTCTGACTGCCTAGCGTCAACAGAGCAATAGAGATGCGAGGCGTGTGAGGTAAAAGCTCAGTGAGCAAAAATAACCCATATCGGCTGAGCAATCAGCCTATGCAGCCTGGGAGAGGTTCGACTGACTAAGGCGCCCTTGGTGAATGTTAGGTAGGATCTTCCAATATGTTAGCTAGGATCTTCCAAAGACAATCAAGGCTTTTTAAAACATGCCCTCTAAAAAGGCAGATTTGAACGACTTCGGAGTCACCCCATAATCCCGAAGCACTACAAACTGGAATTATTGGTGAACGATTGTTATGAGAACTGAAGACCGTCAGAACCTTTGACACGAAATGCTGCTTGATGGGGACCCAGTGCAGGTCATTGGTAAGTGGTGTGCAACGTGTTGATCAGCAAAACGATCGAGACAGATTGCCTAAGCTGCTGAGCATTGCACAAACTGTTAGTGCCCTACGACACTGGACGCAAAAAAAAAGAGCGGGACTAGTGAGTTACAAAAGTCACGAAAGGATGTCAAAACTACATGGCAAAACCTGTAAAAGTATCCCTATCTAAGCTTGCTCGGATTTTTACAATGTTAGAATCTCAAATTTGAGAAGCTGATGCAGACATCTCGTAAAAGGTAACTATGCAACAGGGCAGCCAGATTTGACTGAGTTATGGTAGGTATGGTTATGGCCCATTTTGAGGGTCGTGTATTCTCATGTTTGAGTAACACTAGGCTTTACCCAAAAACTTAAGTAGGTAGGATGGTTTTATCGTCATTTCAAGCAGCAAACCATATTAGATGCAATGGTGATATCGCTCCAGATGTTTGCTATACTATTCAGCAATCTTTACAAGGTCAAAAAAACAAAGACGGCGGGGATTCCTGCTGGAGATAGAAACATGCCGCATTGCACCGACGAATTTTGATATGATTTTCTCCTAAACAGACTATGTCTTTTCAATTTATTGGGATACACAAACGACTATTGAACAGATAAGACATGTTGGCAATTTCATAACAGCGGCTTTCTTAGCACCATAGATAGATGGACAGTAACTCTGGCTGGCTACATCAATATCAAGTAATCAAGCTCAAAGTCACAGACAGTCAATTTTAGTGTTTACAGTACAGTGTGGTGTTGCAGACATTCAGATAGCTCTGAACTTATTTGGAAAGGCATTCCCAGTCTGCAAAGACTAAAAATTAATCATTCCCCATACAAAATGCATCTCGAATGGTGTAGCAGAAGAATCCTCAGCAGCTGCCAGTGACTTACCAGACTCGAGCTTTTGGTGGTTAGGACTCAGATGAATAATGTCGCTACGTGATCTGCGGACGTTTATTTTCCTTTAAAAAAAGTTACTTAGTTGCACCACACAAAATTGCCATGGTACAGTAGCCAAACTCATGCTAAATATGGGTGCAAGCGTTCTCACGAACGAATGAATAGATTTTTTAGGTATTTTTGGGCAGGCAACGTTTGTGTCCAAGTGAGAATCCCTGAGCATACCTACTGGTAACTGCAAAACGTAGGGAGGACAACATACTGCAAGGTTCATCGAGCAAATGGCAAACTATTATAAAACACTTTTTCAACCAATTACGATTATAATTAATATAAGTCAGGCTAATTGTGTTGATTGGTAAAAAATCAGCTACCACAAGTAGCCTGCCTTGCATTTCAGAGGAACTCGGTCACTAGCTAAAGAAGCAGCCAGCTGTGTCGCTAGCTCTTACGGAAATTCTGGCCTGATCTGATAGTCAGCCAGGCTTTCCCTCGCGGCACCATAGTGACTCACGTCCATAAGGTGATTAAAGGCAGTAAGCAAAAGATATAACTGCAGTTAACGTTTCTCGATGCAAAGACGGGGTGGCATATTTTGTAACAACTCTGGTAGCAAAACTGTCGGTGTACTTGTTTACGAATTTATCAAAATAAATTAGCGTTTGATAAGATTTATTTGCCACTCATTGTCTTAGTAATCTTTGTATCATACCGATTTACCCAGTTTTCTATTTTCAATTTGGCAGTGAGATTACCAATAAATAATAACATAATTCATATCTATATCGCCCCAAGAGAACTTAATCTCTATTCAGGCGCTTCATATATGCCTCGGGGCTCGAGCTCACGAGCTCAGTCAGACCTTGGTCTGGGCGAGCACATTAACCACTAGACCAAACCATCTCGGCAGAGTTGCTCAGTGACAGCTGCTGCAGCAGCTATAGTACTGTGCAATATACTTTTATGATTCAGCAAGCAGTACATCATACGAGTCTATGAGGAGCATGCATTGAGAGATGTGTCATGGTACGACCACTAAACATTTCAGCCCTATAAAAGTCGTACAATGTATGTAGACACGCAACTTCTGTGATCATGCTTGTATCCCAAATCAACTTTGCGGGCCTCTCTGAATTACTGACTTACGTAAATATTGCAAAGTACGATTAAAGCAAGAAGAGACTGCTACGGATAGGCACTGCATCGTAAACATATTTAAAAGGGGATATGATCACAAACGAATCGGAGGTGCTTAGATAGGGGTAGCCAAACCAAGTTAATACATGTATCCCTGATATCTTAGCTAGACGTTTGCACCGTTCAAGGTTTTCCTGGGTGACCATTATGGAGCTTTTAAATAGCATTGACCTCAACAGCTTGGCGTCAGTTGCTTTCACGAACTTCACGACTACCAATTTACATGGCTAATTTTAGACCTGCATTTGTAGCCCAACAAGCAGCATATCGACTTTAAGGTCGTAATGCTAAATTGCATGTCCTTTTATTCTCTTTGCTCGGTTTAGCTTACCAAATACTCTGAGGCCAAACTTTACATTCCTATACACTTTACACAGGCTCAACAATAAGCATCCATACGGCTAAGTGAATGCACAGTTCGCAATTCTAGTATGCGTAAGCAGGGTTAACACCACCCTACTTTCCCATGGCTTTTGGGCAGATTTCCTTCAGATTTGGGCTAATACATTATCTTACGTCACTACCTTTATGAGGAGGAGCCAGGTATGCAGACTTCAACAGAAGGAGAATAGGTCTTAAGTTTTTATTTCCTTGTTGGTCCAGCAGACCAATCAAAGCTGGGGGAGGGGGGCTCTTCGGCACATACACCCAACTGCCAAAATTACAACGGCTAAAGTTCGTGGGGCTCGAGTATATTGAGGCGTTCACAGCAAGTCCTTGAATATGGACCGCTTATTATGTGTGGTGATCAATTTTTTCAGCCTCAATCTCCCAACAAACCCGTCACGGGCTTGAGTTACTTAGAACTATACACCTCACCACCTTAACGGCACACTTAACTTGGTACTGCTCCCTTTCACATAAAAAAATCTTGTTTCTAAATGCTGATATCTCCTTTTTATTTATTCTTCTAATAGTACTCTACAATAATGTCTGCAGCAGCGAACTCATAATCTCTGCCGGTGTTGGCTCAGCTTCTTTCCATGGAAACCCTCTTTCATACTAGCCTCCGGGATTAGAGCATGAGCTGTGGACCAGAAACAAGTCGCCAGACAAATCTGTCGTGGGCTGGTCTAAATCCATCGAGTAGACATTCAGACTACAAGATAAGTCGGCGGCTGTCAAGAGGAAGGTCTGCTCCGTGTAAACTCAGCTTTAACGACATAAGTGCCGAAAGTCCGAAACTTGCTTGGGCTATGGTTTTTATCTTTTAAGCCTCAGCTAAACAAATAGTCATCTGTTGCTATCTGCTTTTCCTTTGGCACAGTAAACTAGCCAGTTTTTTGTACCAGTGAGCTTTGCATGACTACAAGTGCCTCGCAGTTGCTACATCACACCACTTCTCGGCCGACCTGCACTGACTACCATTCAAGCAAAAGGATTGACTTCGAGGTTTTGTCGCTCACTTTTAGGTCACTTCCTTCTTTGGCTCCAGCCTATCTCTTAGATATACTCCCCCCATCAGGCCAACCATCGTACAACCTGCTTTTCGGAATCCAACAGTCTACTAATACCTCGTACAAACCTCAAATCCTTTGGAGACCTAGCATTAGTTCGTATGCTCCCAAAGCCTGAAACTCCCTCTCGACCTGCATCAGAATGTCCCCTGACCCTTACCACATCTAAAAAGAATTAAAAAAAACCAACTATTTAGGACAGCATTTAGTAGGTCCCTCTGATTTGTCCTTGATGTGCTTATGCATGCTGACACTGTGCATGCTGCCACTAACCACACTTGCATGCAGACTCTGTGCATGTTACCCCTAACTATTTTATTCAAGTTGTTTATCAAGCATGATACTACTCACCATTCAAGCGTGTTTCCATTTGCAGCAAATGTAAAACGCTTGGAAAGAGATTGAGTTATCTGAGGGTGCTTTATAAAGTGTATCAGTATTACTATTATTCACTACAAATGACTAGCTAGAAAACTAACTAACCAGTGGCCATGCGTGTCTTTAGGTTCGCTTCAGAATGCTGGCCTAATAATGACACTTGTTTGCTTTCGCAAGGTAGATAGAGTGGGGATCCCTAGTCTTTGATTAATGAGTCTTTAGCAGTTAGTTATTAAGCACCTGGATCAAGTTATAAATCAAGTTTTCTTAGATGCATGTTAGATGTTATAAATCAAGTTTTCTTAGCAGCTATACAGAAGAACTATCATAAATCTAATTTATTATTTCTTGCTATAATTATTAAGAGAAGGGCTTGCTCGAGCTAAATAAGCCACACGGGTGGAGACTAGGTCATGTTGGAATAAAGAGATACCTCAGCTCTAATGCATCAACAGAGAGTCTCATAGTTTAACTTAAAAAGCTATTTTCCAGTGAAAAACGAAAGCACCTCAATTTTTCAAAATATACCTTTAAATGGAAAAATGCTTTATTGTTTGCATGCCGTAAGCTTGTTCCTTGGGTAGTGCACCACCTAAAATTCTGCAACTGTAAATTTAAACGTTGTTCCCCGTCCCAGATGAGTGGAATTGACTAAGCCTCGTGGTAATCAGACTACAGCAAACAGAATTTTTATAATTGCTCACGAGTTTAAATTGCCCAGGAAAATACTGGAACACCTAGAACACCGATCTAAACAAACCCGTGAGTCCTAAACATGCATAAAGTAGTCACCACATGAGTCACGCTAAAATATAAAATAAGTTAAATGTAATTAATTGCATAGCGCAGTAAGAGAACTTGATCTCTATTCGGCTGCTTCACATATGCCTCGGGACTCGAGTTCACGACCTCGACCAGATCCTTGTCGGGGCATGCACCAAAAACCACTGGGCCAAGGATATTGATCTTTAGAATGAGACTAACTGCGAAATCAGTGAGCACACAAACGCACTGACTGCTGAGGTCTTGATCGGTGCTTGATTGCACGAACATAGTACAGTGAAAAACCTTTTAGGTGTTGCGCCTAAAGAAATCTCACCTTCTATAGGAAACCACGACAGCAACCACAATGGCAATCACCACTAGGATGCCGCCGACTGTTCCTCCAATGATAGCTGCGTTTGAGCCAGGGCTTGGAGATACTTCTTCCGTTGAAAAAACGAATGAAGCAAAGAAAAAAGATTTTAATAAGAAGACACAACTCGATGCTCGTACATGCTGCTATGTATGGCATCGAAATCATAGACAAAACCATGTGATACAGGCATTAATAGGTTCAAAGCATTGAGCATTATTCAGACATTGCGTGGTTAAGCAACGGCCCAAGTATAGAGGAAAAAGTACACGACTTACACAAAAAATCAACTAGATAAAAATTAGCTAGACTAGGTCACAGTCGAAGAGAAGATTTTCGAGTGATTCTGTAGGAAAAATGCAACATTTCAGCTGCTATCATCATTGCTACTTAACTTTAACGGCTGCAAACAAGGGTTACACACAGTCGGTCTACTACGAAAGCAAGAGCGCAACCAAGTGTATTAGCTTTGATCTCATTTCAAAACTCTAGCATTCAAGGTTGTATTTGATATCATTCATGAAATAAATCTCACAAGAGGATTCCCAAGAAAATGAGTCTTGCTACTAGTTCAAGCCTACCCCTACCTTACGAAGTCGGGAATAATATCGCTAACTTGTCCAGCCATTTCTAGTTACAAGCAATCAAAGTCCAACCACAGCTAGCTGTTAGTCTTTCTACAAATATTATCACATGTGTTTTTATCGTATACCTTCACGGAAGTAAACTAGTTGGGCTCTCCTGCTTGGTGCTTCAACTTTGGTTACTATCGACTGGTTCAGGCACATAAGCATATGTATTGAAAGCTTACAGAAGATCAGCACGTATGTAATTATGCAATCTAAGCACTGGCATATAGAAGATCTGCACATCTGTAATTAGACAAGCTAAATGCCGTTACGTGATTGCTTTCCATCAGCATTGGCTGTGCTGCCTATTAGTCGACTTGCATGGTCGGTTGCATGATAACTTATAAAGTCGCTTGAACCATAGAATGATAATGATAATATATATATATATATATTATATATATATATATATATATATATATCTATATATATGATATATATATATATATATATATATATATATATATATATATATACTATATATATATATATATATATAATATATATATATATATAGCACCCTCAGAAAACTCTCTCTCATTCTAGGCACTTTACATTTGCTGCAAAGGAAGCAGATAGCACAAGATAAAAAACACGCAGACATTACATTTCTCATCCGAACACCCTCACATAACATAGGCACAACCGTGCCAATTAAAACTTACCTAACACGGAATTTCATTAAAGCTTGTGTGGAAGCACCCCAGTGTGAATCATGAAAGCCCACTCTCAAAGCTGAGGTTTAGCACAATCATTCCTCACTTGTTGCTAATTGCAAAACAGTGCTACGAGTAGACGAGCATTCGTGACCACACAAGCTCGAAGCCGGTGGGATTGACCAGGCACTTCATACATGCCAGCCACAAGTGGTAACAAAACGCTTATAACACATGGTAGTTGGTCACTTCATTCTATGGCTCCAGCTATCTGTCAGATATACTACCCCATCAGGCTAAGCATCGTACCACCTGCTTTTCGGAATCCAACAGTCTAGAAATACCTCACCTTAAATCCTTTGGAGACCGTGCATTTAGTTCATATGCTCCCAAAGCCTGGAACTCTCTCCCGACCTGCGTCAGAACATCCCCTGACCTGACCACATTTAAAAGGAACCTAAAAACACACCTATTTAGGACAGCATTCAGTGGGTCCCTGTGATTCGTCCTTGATGTGCTTATGCGTGCTCACACTGTGCATGCTGCCACTAACCACATTTGCATGCTGACCCTGTGCATGTCACCCCTAACCATATTATTCATTTCGTTTGTTTTTTCAAGCATGATTTTACTTACCTTTCAATTGCATTTCACTTTACAGCAAATGTAAAGCGCCTAGAGAGAGATTAAGTTCTCTGAGGGCGCTTTATCAAGTGAATTATTATTATTATTATTATTATTAGTTGGCGTCACCTAAGCCTGCCAGTCTGGCATTTTTCAAGCTCGGTACTTCACACAAGTGAAACGATGGCTAACTAAAGTCCCAGAAAAGGCTGCCAGTAGACTATCAGGGCAGGCAAGCCTGGAGGTTGCGAAAAAATGCCCTCGATTAAGAAAACTAGAGGCCGCCGAAGGGCAATCAGAAAGACGTCGAAGCGGCTGCAGAGAAGCTGCCACAGCATCTGGGAAATGCGTGCTCAGCCGAAGGCCTACTGCAAGAGCTGGTCTGTGGAATGACAGGGCGAACACGCCCCTCTTTTCTGGCTGATGGGGCTGGCTTCTGTGCTCAGCCCACTGCTACGCCTCTCGAACATCCCAGCTCAGCTCGCGGCATGCTTGGTACGAGCCGGTCCAGCCAGACGGTACCAGGATTTATTAATGCTGGTGGATGAAGTAAGACATTTAAGGAGGAGGTGGTTGAGGCATGGCAGCAGTGTCACTACAAATGGCTGGAGTGAGGGATTTGCTGCAAGTATTCGGTGCTGCTGCTGGGCTCTCTTCACCTGTCACCCATCAGCACTTGTCGAACGCTTAGAATTGATAAATAAAAAAGTTGAAATGTATTTCATGCAGTCAGAGGGACAGAAATAAAATTAATTTGCAAAGCGACCTAAGAGAACCTAATCTATATTCAGCTGCTTCACGTATGCCAGGGGGCTCGAGCCAACGACCTCGGCCAAGATCTTGGTCGGGCGAGCACCTTAACCACTGAGCCAAGCCAGCACGGCACTTATCTTTCTAAACACTGTACATTTGCTGCAAAGAAAGCGTGAACGAATGGCTAGTGGGAGCATGCTAAATGAAAAACTAGCGTAACATGGTTAAAAGGGTAACATGTCCAGGATCAGAATGCAAAATATGGTTATCGGCAACATGCCCAGTGTCGGCACGTATAAGCACACACACGACGAATAACCTAGTACCACTAAATAAAAAGACATTTAACTCTACTAGCTAATTTAATAACCCCTTTTTGAGCATTAGAGCCTTAAAGGGTATCACAGCTACTTGCAATTTAATTCAATGCAAGACAATGCAATTGCAACACAGTATCGCCCATTGCAGGATTAGAACCAACGATCTTGCAACCGAGGTCGTGAATTATGGGGCATCCACACTACAGGATTCCACAAACGTCTCGAGAAAACATACAATTCACACACGGAAGACCCACTAATCTGCCAGTTTTTGAAGCCGTTGCACAAAGTGTTCATTAATCCACGATCTATTTTAGAAAGCTAATCAAGAGATGCTCTAATTCGAGTAGGCAGCAATTTTGTGAAGGGTTTAACATGGACCGATACATTATTAACAGATATGCTAAATGTAATTCCCTTTCAGTGCAGCACGGTGGAATCTCTTGCTTCGCTTCGTTACCATAGCATTTTGTGGTTGCTCACAATGGAAGCACGCTCGAATAAATAATGGCGCTCCATTGGCACGAGGCAACTTAGTCACGTTTATGATTAGCATGCCAAGATTAAGAGCAGAGGGATCTGAAGAGACCCTAGAGTAGGCCACTCAGTAGTCGGTCTTTCAATTTTAGACTGACTTGCCAACTGCTGCATTGGCGATAATTATAACCCCAGCCTAAAAGCTATGGACAAGCCGAGTGTTATCCTTATGTTGTTATACTCAGATTCCCAGATTTGTTCATCTAGCATCACTGTAAATACGATTACCCATGATCTAGGCATGCTGCTCAAAAATGACCTGTTATAAGATAAGCACATTGATCAGGTGTCTAATCGGCTTGCCTTTAGCTGAGCAGCCATTGCCAACTAAGGACCTGACTATACAAGGAAACGAAGGCTCAACACTTTCTCGAATGTGTGACATGGCTTCTTGAATACTGCTAGGCACTTAACTCAAGACTGCCGACCTTTGCCCGCTATCGTCTGCGACAGTGCGCACAACGCAGCAGCTCCTCTGGTCACTCGTCAAACCCCATAGCTGCCGAAGACTTCCAATTCTTCCCGTGCCTAACTGTCGTCAAATGAATGATCGAACCGCCTTGCATAACGCAAGAAAATATCTGTGCTTAAATGTAATTCCAGGCATGTGCCGCTTCCAGCGAAAAAATAATTAACCGATATTGCTGAAGGTTCTTGCAAGTTTAGAGATATGCAGGGCCAGCCAGCACGTAACCCACCTCACCCTGGTAATAGATGCAATCCACAAACAGTAGAATGTTTTTAATAGCAAGGGCGAAGCTCCACTCTTTGACTTCCAAATCACTTCACTTGCATGCATCAGCCTACCTACTGGCCACCCTCACTCTCCAGCCTGCTCTAGCAGAAATCCTTGACAACTTAGTCACCAAGCTTGTTTTGCACTAAAATGAAAAATGAGGTGACCGGGCCTTCCGTTCGTTTGAATAGATGGCCTATAGCACACTCACAGCTTCTGTCATGACCCATTCAGCCGGAGATGACGTTGCCTTATTTAAATCGCACATTGACATGCATCTGATCTGTTCAGCTAAGCTTTACACACGTCTTAGTAAACTTGCCCTCTTTGTTCCTGCATGCGTGGATAGCTAACTGATGCATTATTCAGTGCATGTTATTAGCCAGGGGTTCTACTAACCGATTTCCCCGAGTGTCGTCGTGCATGCTTTAGCATGCTGGTCTAAGCTCGATAATTGTGTCGTTTCGACTGCTTGTCCAACTACGAACCGCCATGAACCATCAGTTATTGCAGTTGCGAAGCACCAGGATATATATTCAACTCTTTTAGGGTGCTAAGCAAACGACCGAAGAGGATTATGATTATTACGACTATTAGGATACAAGGCAATACGTATATACCAAGATACTAAAGGCAACATCTTGGCTGGATCCAAGGTAACAGAAAACTCATCTAACCTGGAAAATATGAAGGAATGGTGCAAGAAAATATCTGGGCTTAAATGTATCCAAGGCACGTGCCACTTTTTAGCTAATCAATATATAATAATAAACAAAACAAAAATAATACATTTGAAATAGCACAATCAGAGAATCTTTCAAGACGCTGCATATCTGCTGCAAAGAAAGCGCGATCGAATGGTTAGTGATCGCATGCTCAATAAACAACAAAGAACAACACGATGTATAGGCAAACAGTTAGATTCCAAAAAGCTGGTGGAACTATGTTGATCTGGTGGGATAGTTGATCTGGTAGGTAGTAGGCTGGAGCCAAAGAATAAGTGACCTACAAGTGAGTGACAAAACCTTGAGTCGGTGCTGCTCGTGCTCGACTGAGAGAGCCAGTGCACGTCGGCGAGAAGTGGTGAAATGAGGCCACTGCCAAGCTCACGACAGACAAGCCTAGCTGCTGAAAAAAGTTTTTGCAGCAGCTGTGAGCACCTGATTGGCCACAGGCCAGTAGACCAGGCAGCAGTGAGTTACAGAAGTCGAGAGAGGGAGTCACAAATGCATGCAAATGCAAATAAACAAAAATGTTGCTGCAGCTTCTTGCAGGATTTGAGATATGCAGTGTCAGCGCGTTAAAACCATGCTCACCCTGGTAACAGATGCTAATCTTTAAACATTGGAATGCTTATGGCATTGATGACATCAGCACATGGAGGGCAGGAAACCCTACATCTACTAGTTATGGGCAAACCCTGTGATTCAGGAAATTGGAAAGGCTGCCGCTCAAAATATGGCTCTGTCAGTTTATCTTTCTGTTGAATTAGCTCGAACTCTATATGTCACGTTCCAAAAGTTTACCTCTTGTTAGACGACCCACATTAGCTCAACAGTGAAATCTGCCAAACTTTCAGCTAAATAACATTGCTGATATTCGGTGCTTGTTTAGTATAAGAAAACCACGTCCCCAAGTGGTCCATACATTTGGGACGTCCCACTGTACTTCTGTGTACTCACTGCTTAAACTGGCCTACCGGCATGTGCGATCACGGCACGATTACGATTACAGCTGGTGGGAAAATCTCCGTCAGCTAGGGCTTGTCTGTACGTCGGTTCACCGTTGCAGGGTTGCCACATCACACCACTTCTTGCCGAAACCTGCACTGGCTACCAGTCAGTAGCAACGGATTTGCACTTCAAGGTTTCGTC